>PVIU01002921.1:0-147500 GCA_004026605.1 Ondatra zibethicus
GAAACAGACTCTCTGAATATGACTGACAATGGGGACTGACTGAGAAGCCAATGATAATGGCACTGGGATTTGATTCTACTGCATGTACTGGCTTTTTGGGATCCTAGTCAGTTTGGATTCACACCTTCCTAGGCCTGGATGGAGGCGAGAGGGCCTTGGGCTTCCCACAGGGCAGGGTAACCTGCCCTCTCTTAGGACTTGAGGGGAAAAGGGGAGGGGTTAAAGTAATACTGTATGAGTTATGTTATGAGTTAAAGTAATACTGTATGCATGGGAAAATGACTCAAAATAAAAGGAGATAAAATACATTGGGCGAATGTAAGCCAGAGAGAGGTGGGAATACAACAACTGTGTATGTACTTTGTCACCCTGCTTTGGTTCTAAGCCTCCTGGTGCTCTAAATAAAAGAGAAAGCTACTTATATTCTGATGAAGAGAAAACGCATTCTCTTTCCCGTTCTAGCCATAAAAACAAAAGCATTTGAGTCTTATCTAAATGTGATTGCTACGGTCAATAGTGTCACATGTCTCGCAGACTGCTTTTTGTACTAACTCTATGAAAATTAAGATTTTAAAAAAATACAAAACCAAAGACAATGGAATTTTCTACAGATGGCTACAATAGTGCAGCTGAGTGACGAGTATTTTGATACTCAAGTTGGAAAAAGAGAAACTTTGGGATGTATTTACAAATGATATGGAGCAGAGACCATAGCAAATGCTTCAGGTATAGAGAGAATGTTAACTTTGTCACAAAGTGAAAAACTTGATAGGGAAATGGGAGGCAGAGGGGAGCTAATTCTTACCTATGTGAGTGCTGGTGGGAAGACCGTGCATTGCCATAAGAGAGAAAGATGTATCCAATGTGTTACAAATTGTATCTGAAAATACAGACTGAGCCACAAGGAAACACATGCAAAGAGCCCAGGGTTTCCTCCCACAAAGGAGACTTTTTCCACTGTGTTTTCTTTGGAACACTAGCAAAATGTAAAATATTTTTATAATGAGTTCTGGTGTCAAGTTTGAAATATACTGTACACCAGTTCTTTTGAAAATTACAATCCCCTTTACCACATTAACAATGCTTAGCAAAGGGAACTGACTAACCTTTTCTTGCCCAGGTTTTCCCTGCACTCATTTGTTCACAGTCTCCATGTCAACAGCTTGGGTCACTTGCACTTGTAAACAGAATATTAAATACTTTGTAGATAGATTCTACAGATAGTAACTCAACTTGCTTTTGAGATGAAAATCACCAAGAAAATGTGCAAATGGAGGCTTTTCTGTCCTGCCCATTCCTGCAGCTGCCTTTCAAATAACGACTCAGAGGCCTAATATTAATTACAAATCATTTGGACTATTGCTCAGGCTTATTACTAACTCACTGTTACAACTTAAATCAGCCCATGGAATTAATCTATGTTTTGCCACATGGCTTCAAGGCATTACCCATTCTTGCTGCTCCAGCAGCTCACTGGCATCTGCCTCTGATTCCACCCTTCTCCCTGTATCTCAGCTTGGATGTCCTGCCTGGCTCTCTCTATCCTGCCTTGTTATAGGCCAGAGAAGCCTCTTTGTTAACCAATGGCAATATAACATTCACAGCCTACAGATGGGTTATCCCACACCAAAAACATCATTGTGAAGAAGGTGAGGGCAAGCAAAACAGTAGACATTAACACAAAGCTCTTGCATAGCCTTCAGCCTAACTAGGATTCTTTCAGATTTACCTCAGACAAATGTAAAATGGACAGAGGAAGTCCTCAACATCCCCAAAACCTACTGAAAATTTACACACGGAAAACGTTAGAGCTCCTCAAATGTCAGCCACATTCCTTTCGAAACTATGAGATGTGTTAATTACCTCTCGTTTGAAGTCAATTTTTATTTTTGAATCTTAGAGTATTTTTATTTATTACTTGACAATTTTGTGCATGAATATAATGTACCATGCACAGACACAAGGCAAATCTTCTCTCACCTCCCTGGATTCCTCCAACAGTTCCCCCTCACATGTCACCCCTCTGGACACTTTAATAACCCGTGGAGTCTCGTTAGTGCTCAAAGGGCATGGGCCACCTGGAGCGGTCACATCCTCAAAGGACAATCACTGCTTTCCCCTAGGATGCACCCATTGCCAATAGCTACTCTGCTAGAGCTGGAGCCTTGGGAACCCCTCTCTGAGCCAAGCTGGAGTGTGGCCTGTCTTGCTCTGGGGTTGGTGACACAGCTCCTGAATTTCTGAGCACCACAGCCCTGCCATCCCCAGAAGAGAGCACTTCCCCATCTCCCAGCTCCCACAGTCTTTGTGTCCACAGTCTTTGAGGAAAACTGTATTGGCTTGAGTTAGGTATATATTTAGATCGGTGGTTCAGATCTCACTGTGTCCCACCACAGAAAAGTGTGCTGAAATAAAGCAGAACCTCCATTCAAGGTTTCACTTTTTCTGGCTCTGCTACCCACAGCCAACCGCGGTCTCAAGACACTACAGAGAAAACTACAGGATTATAAACTGACCTCACTGTCTAATAATCGAATCAGTACCAATACTGGAGTCGAAATTTGTGTGCAAATCAAGCACCGAATTACAATCTCGCACCGCGTATAAAGGACAGTATTTTAATGGCTTTGTGACTTCTCCACGTTTAATGGGCTTCCCTTGGACTCCACGAGGTGATAATATCCTGATGGAGGTCTGAAACAAGCAAACACTTTTTTTCATACGCAAGCACTTTAGTTGCGGGGTGGCACGATTACCCTGCAAATAGCTGTGTTAGTTTTAAATCAGAAAACTCCTTGAAGATGTATAGATGGCAATTTGGGCACAAACGTCTAACCCGCTTCAGGACAGCCATTTTCCTTCTGGGAGTCGGGCTAAATTGTATGGTGATTTGCATCAAGCAGACACTGTTAAGACCCTGCCTTAGAAACACGTGTGTGACTGTGAGCGACACATTTCCTGACTCCCAACACAAGGCGAACATCTGGAGAAGGCAAGGCCCCAGCGTGCTCTCCCACGGGTCCTTGCTGGAGCCTCCCAGCCACCACGGTCTCATTCCTAAGGTGGAATCTCTTTTCTTGGTCCAGAGGGACTGGAAGGTAGGGAGGAAGCATTGCCAGTCCTTCCTGGCTGTTCTCTGAAACAGCAACATCACTGCAGCCTGGGAGAATGCACGGAACAACTCTTTTTATGCATATTATGGAAATGGAGATGTTACCATTCCTTAAAATCTGAGCCATTTGTGTTGGTTTCTAGTGGCTACTACAGCGAATTACTGCATTTACTGTTTTAGGACAATAAAATTGCTATCTTAACAGAACGAGAGCAGTGGCTCTCAACCTTCCCAGTGTAAGCCGTTTTAATACAGCGCCTCACGTGGTGACCCGCAACCATAAAATTATTTTCAGTGCTATTTCATAACTATAATTTTGCTACTGTTATAAACTGTGAATAAATGCTACGTGAACAAAGGGGTTATGACCCACAGGTGGCTAGCTCTGAAATCAAGGCATTGACAAGGCTGGGATTCTTCCAGAAGCACTAGAGGAGTTACTTTCTTGCCTTTTTCCAGCTTCTTGGACCCTTCTGAATTCTTTGGCATGTGGTCTTACATCTTCAACAGTATTAACAAAGTGTCATCTAACTTCCTGCTCTTCTCTCTTCTCTTCTCCCTCCCCTCTAACTCTCCCACCTTCCTCTTGAAAGAACTTTTAGAGACGAGTTTCTCCAGATAATTCAGGACAGCCTATGTCAGCCTTCTCTCTCCCTCCCTTTATTTCCTCCTTCTCTCTCCCTCTTTCTCCCTCCCTCCCTCTCTGTGTGTGTGTATGTATACATACATATATCTTTATATCTCTACCATATCTATCATTCTATCTGTCTGTCTGTCTATCCATCCATCTATCTATCTAGATATCTACTATTGACATCTTTGTTCTGTTTTTTGAGTTGTTTTTTTTTTTTTTTATAATGTAGCCCTGGCTGTCCTAGAACTCACTCTGTAGACCAGGCTGGCCTCAAACTCACAGAGATCCACCTTCCCCTGCCTCCCGAGTGCTGGGATTAAAGGGCTGCGCCGACACCACCCAGCTATCAGCTTTCATTGAAGAGGAAAAGAATAAGTTGTAAGTTCCAGGATTTCCATCGATGGCTTCTTAGCCATGTCACTGCCCAGTACGCCTCGCTGGAGGGAAAGGTAGAAACATCTATTCATTTCAATGGACTCAGGAAACAAAGAGGAAGGGGGAGGGTCGTGGTCTTCAGGCCCCTGTCAGAACACGTCTTCAATGCCTACTATTCTCCCACAAGGTCCTACTCTCTAAAGGCCCCTTCACCTCTCAGTGAAGCATAAACGAGTGGGCGAGCCTTCAACAAAAGCCCTGGAGGATGTTTAAGATCCAGTCCATAGCACCTTCCCGTCCCTGGGTCTACAAATGTCCCTTGCCACCAAATTAACATAAGCAGGAGTTCTGAAGGGATATAAAGATATTTTTTTGTACATTATTCTGAGTATGACAACCATTTGGCGACTTCAGTTGTTTTTAAAAAGGGAATAGTTAAATTTACCTCATGGGGATGTAAATGAGATTAAAAAATAAACATCAGGTGGAATGGAAGGAGGAGGAAAGCCTTGTGCAGGAGAGCTGGGAACTCTACTCTCTATCAGCACGTTGACTCAGACGCCGCTCATCACTGAATATAATGCCATGTTAACTCTTTGGCCTTGGCCTCCTCATCGCTAAGTGTGTAAGTTTTTCATGAACTACGTTTCTGCTGTTTTATACTGTTATTTGGAAGTCACTTACAATCGAGAGCATCAAGATGATGGTCAGCTGTGAGTCAGACAGACATGGGAGGGGATACAGCTCTTACAGGGAAGAGCTGCAGAATGCACGAACATGCAAAGAGCCAAAACTGGAGCCAAGACTTACCGGACAGAGGAGTGGCTGATGAGAAAGGACAGTGAGTGGAGACTCAAGAGCTGGCAGCGCTGAGGAGAGAGAGTTGGGGGACAAAAACAAAACAAAACAAAACTGGGGATGTTAGGAGGTGGGAGGGAAACTAAAGCCTACAGCTGTGGAAGTCAGGGAAGAAAGAAGTTCACTGAAGTCAAGACTTGATCATGCCCTTTAGGAAACGTACGCATGCAGAGCCCTGAGGTGAAGCTCACTGAAGCAGTGCAACAGGAGAGAACTGTGGAGTTGAGGGACAAAGCTGACTTCTGTGTAAGGCAGAGAGAACAAATTAAGGGCAAGAAGGACCACGCTTTCCCAAGCTGGATGGCAACCTGTCCACAGGGAGATCTACAGAAGTCAGGAGGTTAAAGCCGGAAAGCATAGAAGCTTATTTTTAATTCCAAAGAATAGAAAAACCGAGGTCAGGGCTAGGAACCTCTCCTCCTAGGTATTGGCCGTGTGGAAGAGATGAAGGCACAGGGAAACACTGGGTGAGGCTACCGAGTTTATTGGTAAAACTGGAAGCAAGGTCATCTGCAAAATATAAGACAGGAATCATAACTACCACCAGTTCCCTAGAGTGGCCAACACCTCTGGGTCAGCAGGCTTGGTGAGACGTGGCAAGCTGGAATCATTGACAGTTAAGGAAGCCAATGAACTGAGACCAGAAAGATTATCGTCATGTAGATTATGCTGTGATCTACAGTAAGAAATGTGATGATATGCACACATCGCATCACAGAGTGTGCCATCCAAACCTTGGTCGTGTGGTCCACTGCACAACTTCGCTGTCATGTGTGGCCGCCAACACAACACACTAGTGATCGGGGATGTCACTTTTCAGCTTGAAGTTGCTCAGATCAAATACTAAGAGAATTCAAATGACTTTACCTCCCGCAAAGGCTACCTCTGCCAAGCGATGTGAGGCTACAGGGACCTGCTTCCTTCACATAGGCAGAAAGAAGAACATGCATGAAAACATCATTTATACATGGTGGTTGTTTTATTGTCATATATCACTGTTTACATTTTCTTTGGCATTTAAGGACACTATAAATCACACTTTACACAAAAATCTATGCATAGCATATGCCAGCAATAATGGTCTGAAGAATAGCAGGAAGCCATGTAAAACTAAACTCTATTCACACTGAAACCAGACAGCTTGTGCATAGTAACAATTGAAAGGCTAATACAATGGCATGCTGGCAAGTGTTCAGGTGTGTAAGAACTCCAGTCACACGTCCACACAGCCTTAGGTGTGAATTTCATTGAGACATTAATCCCTCAGTCCAGCTCTGCTTTAAACATTCCTTTTGCTTGGCATTTGGCAATACAGATAGATGCACATTCAGTTCAATGGGATTTTATTATTCTCAGATGTTTGAGTTATTTTAAATAGGCAAACACACACAATATTGCTTTGAAAACTTTCAGTTTTATAAGTGTGTAATCAAACGCCGCCATGCTTACAATGTCCAAAGTATTGTTTAACTGACCATTTGTTAACATGTTGAAGACACTGACAAAATGGTTTCTATGACAACTTTTAATGAAAAGTTTAAACATGAAAATGGAATATTAATCTAGATCTCTGGACTACATCCTTAGTGATACCCCATGCTTGAAGCAAATTGTGAAATGTTTCAGACAGTTGTTTGTCAAGGCTTAATCCTAAGTTTCAGAAATTTGACTGAAAATGCATAGAATTGGGAGATTATGTTTTGCCTGAAGCCATGTTTACATGCATTAATTTTCTAAAAGAAAAATCAGAACGCCTGCATTTCAGTGGCTCTCAGCCTTCCTAATTCTGTGACCCTTTATCTAGTTCCTCATGCTGTGGTGACCTCCCCAACCATAAATTTATTTTCCTCGCTGCTTCATAACTCTAATCTTGCTATGAATCATAGTGTAAGTGTCTATGTTTTCTGATGGTCTTTGGTGATGCCCATGAAAGAGTTGTCTGACCCCCAAAGAGGTTGAGACCTAGAGACTGAGAATCACTGCTGTATTTTAATAGCACACCTAAGTTTGGGATCTCATCATACTTTTATACAATACGTGAAAAGCAGGTCCATGTCCTTTATATATTATGTCTAAGTAAATGACGAAAACAAGGACAGACATTAGCATTTGTCTTTTCTCTAACCCAATTGACAAGAGGATATTTGGCAGCATGATGAATGTCATATGGGGGCAAAGGTTATATATATCATATACACAATGTATGGAGGCGAGCAAATTATCTTTGTCTTAACACCAGCTCAGAAGCCTCAATTCATTATTTGATTTCTTAACACGATACACTGAAAAATATGCGTATGAGGTAAGGACTAGTCTTCGATGAAAACTGAAAATATTTTACAGAATATTTGTTCGTTACATTTATACAATGCACCATTCATTTCATTCATTAAAATACCTTGCACCAAACATGGCATCTTCAACCTTAACACTCCTCAAATATGAGAAAAACTAATACCTTTCACTAGTATAAGAAGTGAAATTTATAAAGTCAGTATAACTAAAAGGACTGCAGACCCAACATAGCTTTTAAAGACAACTTATACGTATGAAATGAGTGCTTTACTTAATTTAACGAAGGAGCTAGACACACTGCAGCTTAGTGAGCGTGGCTGCTGTGAGCATTTTACACGGTGGTATTCTCTTATCACTATGGAGGTTTCAGTGAAAGCCAACAGTGGCATTCTCAGAACGCCACGCCTCAGACAACACTGTTAAAATGTAAGTGCTACTCTCTTAACATTTACGTAATAATTAAATAATTTTGGTAACATGTTATTTTCAAATCTTGCAACGTAAGGCACAGAGGAACATCAAAAGTCCAGAAGCAAGTATATTACATAATAAATAGTTATCTTTCAGTCATCATTTGCCCTTTATCTGAAGAAAGGGCACAAGTAGTGCAGTAAACACATGCCTGAATTAATAAAAAATGATGGGCTTTAAGAAATGCCAGTAATATTTGTATGCAGAAAGAATAGTAATTCAAAAAAAGATAAAGAATATTTTGTATAAAATACACACCCTATTGTGTTGCGGGTAGACAGAAAAACATGTGAGGCACTTATATTAACAGTGTAGAAGGGAAACATTGAGATTTTTCTTTTGATAAAAGCACCAAACCATTTATTTTAACATCCAAGACAAAAACAGAGGGTAAAAATATAGGAAATCAATCAGTCTTGTAACTCAGCATTTGGTATACTAACAGGAATCCTGAAGTTCAAAGCTCAAAGAACCCGCTGTTTTTCTGGCTGAAGTCATTGATCAGAGAAGTTCAACTTTCCAGACTCTAGCGTTCTCCGCGGTGAACACTGTGCACCCGAGGTGTTAAAGCTTTGTCAATGCACAGGGTCTCCACGGAGCTTCCCAATTTATAGGTGATTGATAACCTTTTTCCAAACTCCTTTTCTAAACACAAAGATTAAAATCTGCTTTGGAAAAAGAGTGCTGAAGCCCAACATGGACTGTTCCAGTATCTTGTTCCTGAACCAATTTCATCCTGGGATTGAAGCTATAGGAATGCACTGGGGGTGACATCAGGGAAAGACCTGGAGTCTGCTGGGTGATGGAGACGAGGAGCGGGCTGCGTGTGACCGATGCTGTTTAGTTCGGACGGGTAGGTTTCAGTTAACACTCCCTGATTCTGCAACTGAAAACAAACACAGCAGAGCCACTTGTTACGAGCCACTGGAAACGCATTCTAGAGCCTTCCATCTAAGTGCTATTACACTCACAGTCCTCTACTGATGCTCGGGGTCCAACCCGTCACCGTTCAAGTCATATAGAGAAATGCTCACACACATTTAGAAAATCAGGTTTCCCCTTAATCCTATAAGTTAAAGACAGCAAAGAGACTGTTACAACTGGCTCACTTTGTCTGTCTTGGGTCCTGAATGGAATCCTGTGACACAGGGTGTCAGAGGGTTATTCTGTCCTGGCATCATTCCAATCAAGGACCTGGAGTAAGCGAGCTGATGATCTACAGAACCTCTCCACTGCATTTCAGAGACCAGGACTTTTGCTCAGTTCTGGGTTTCAAAATGTTTCTTGCTATTCCTATAATGTTACACTATGGGTATGATCTTAATGAATTCATTTGTAATATATGTTTAATTAGATTTTCTGCAAGTTACGAAATGGAAAATGCTTGCTTGCTGTGTTGGCTGGTTTTGCATCAACTTGATACAAGTTAGACTCATCAGAAAGGAGGAAACCTCAATTGAGAAAATGACCCCAGAAGACTGGACAGTAGGCCAGCTAGAGCTAAGAATGAGATGTGATTAAGAAGAGATCAGTATCATTGAGTTGACTCTTCTGGGAAGTGTTTCCTGAGAGCACAGGGAAGCTGTGTTCCAGAAGCAGCCAAGGATGCACCTTGTGCTGCCAGCCAAACCTGGTAATGTAAGAGTCACCTAGACAATTCTGGGTTTGCAGGCATGAAGGGGTCATGAAAAGCAGCGGAGGCTTGACACCATGAAGAGAGTAGTCCACAAGAGGCTATTGCTGAAAGTGCAGCCCAGCTGCATCCGAGGACCCAAGCATTTTGAAGATGCCATTAGCATGGGATGACTTCCAAGAACAGCAGCAGCTATAGAGGAGATCTTAGGGGAAAAACTGTTACTCTGCCAAAGATGGAGCCGGAGAAGTGATCGGGCCCCAGACATCAGACACTGCGCTATTTATAGAGTTGGAGTTTGGTTTTGCTTTGATGTTCTTGTGACTGTGCCCTGGCATTTCTCTCTTGAGGGTAGAAGGTATTTAATTTTATTTTGATTTTTATAGGACCCCACAGCTTAAAGACTTTGAAATTTTAAAAGAGATTTTAGATTTTTAAAAGATATTGGATATTTTAAAGAAACTGAACTTTTAATGTGTTCAAATTTGTAAAGATCATGGGACTTTTAAAGCCATTTATGTTTTATATTCTGACATTGATATTAACGTGCCATTTTGGGAATAGATGAGAAAGGTTCTAATCGAAACGTGATGTTTTGTGTATCAGGCTGACAGAGAGTTAGTTGTACTGATGAGTGTGATGTCATCTTGACTCAGTTAAAGTTACTGGAGAGGAGAGAGCCTCAACCAAGAAGATGCCACCATGAGATCGGGCTGTCGGAGGAAGCCTATAGGGGATTTTCTTAGTGATTGATGTGGGAGGGGCAGCCCAGTGTGGGGGTCCTATAAGAAAGTAGGCTGAGCAAGCCATGGGAAGCAAGCCGGTAAGCAGCATTTCTCCATGATCTCTGCATGAGCTCTGGCCTCCAGCTTTCTGCCCTGCTTGGTTTCCTGCCCCTCCAGTTTTTGAGGATGAACTGTGCTATGGATCTGTGGGTGAGGTCACCCCTTCTCTGCTCATCACAGCAACAGCAACCCTAACTAAGATGCTGTTCTTCAGAACTGCTAAAAAAGGGACGGGCAAATATGAGAGTGGGCAGTCTGCAGATGTACTAACACTCTAGAAGACGCAGTCAGGACTGAGAATCAAGCCACACTCAACAGCAAACAGGGTAATGAACTTAATGTTAGTCAAGAGAGTCTTAGAAGCTAAACCAGCACATTTTCAAACAAACTAATATTCGCTACCAGAAATGTATTAGTGTGAGCATGATATATCCTTGAGTGGCAATGGAGAGCAGCTACCAAATTATGCTAACATCAACCTACTTTTAAGAAAATTATTCAAAATAATTTATTTGTACTATGTACTATAAGCCAATTATAATGAAGTTAGTTATGTGAACATAACTATAGTAAAAGCAGTTCTGAAGTCACTTGGTGTGTAAAAGGCTTCTGATAATATGTGTAACTATAACAGGCAACATGGAGACACTTAGGCCTGACAGGTCTACGAAGCTCTAAGAGCCCTTACCTTGTTTACAAAGGCCTGGGAGCCTGGAGCTGCAGAGGTGTACTGCATCTGGTCCCCAGGGGTGTGCTGAGGCCCTGGCTGGCACGGGTACATGGACATGGCCCCGGCGTAGTACGCCTGAGGGGTGACCATGGCTGACTGTGGATTTATCCCAGGCCTTTGGTTTTCGGGAACTTGTAAACAAGTGAGAAAATCTTCTAAACTAGTTGTAGTGGGGTGCAGGGAAGGTTCAAAACCCTTCCCCGGAAAGTCCAACGGTGCACAGTCGGAATGCGGTGGTAACACAGTCTGATTGCAGGGAGCAAAGTTCTGCACGTAAGGCATACCGTCCACCTCAGATTTGTAGGGGAACTCCTCCACAGTCGCTGGTAAGCCTGGAAAGACATTATAATGCTTTAATTCCTGCTGAGGGCGGCTGAGAGGCACAGGAGGGGCAGGGTTCCAACTTGCAAACACGCCATTGACTTGCATGTGCTTGGCTTTCTGACCCAGCTCTTGCTGGGGGAGCGCCACCGGACCCAGCTGGTGGCATAGCTGTTGCTGGGGCTCCATCTGCTCCAGCTGATGCTGGGGCTCCATGACCTGAGCTTGGTGCTGCTGCTGCAGCTGCTGCTGCTGCTGTTCTAGATGCAAGCGTTCCTGCAGCATACAGCTTAGGTGCTGAGTCGCAGGCTGCTGCTGGCTAGTTGAATTCAGCAAGGTCGACTTGTTTAGAGAATCTTGCACATACGTCAGGATTTCGTCTGTTATGTCGAAGTCTCTGACGTCAGCCTCACTGGAGAGGTCGGACCTGAAGAACTCCTCACTCTGCATGCGCCGGATATCATCAAAGTCGATCCCGAGGTTTCTCATGATGCTGTACAAGTCATCATTATTTTTATGATCTGGAAAGATATCCGGGGGCTCTCCAGAGAGTGCGGGGTTCATGTCCTGAGCATGTCCGATTTGCTCATGTTTAAACACAGATTCACTTCCTATTGCTGCAATGCTGTCTTGCCAGCCACTGCATTCGCTCATAGAGTCAGTGAGAAAGTGGCTGTCTAGTGGGTCAGTACTCGAAGCAGGACACAGATAGATGGACTCATCCTGCTGGATCATGGCATTCATAAGGGAGCTGGGGTGGAGGGACTCCTTACTCGGAGTTGACTGCAGAGCCCAGTCTTTTGCTTCAGCGCTACTTTTGGAACGTATTGGCAAGGGATCTATCACGGGAGGGAACGGGCTGGAGACCTCGTACAGCACGGCCTCTCCGGTGGCAAACATGAAGGGCAGCGCCATGCTTCTCTTCTGCAGGTGCTCTCTTCCCTCCTCATCCCTGCAAGGGTGGGCAGGACGGTCCGCAGCCATTAGAGTTTTATCATACATGGTTTAAGTAAGGTATTTTTAAAACGAGAAAAAAAAAAAAGGAAAATGTACTAGATAGCACAGGGCATGGACTTTATCTCATCAGTAGTGTATGCAAATATAGCTAAAATTATACAGGAAATATATATAAATACTGAAAAATTACAAATTAAATAATAACCAGGAGACATAAATAGAACAGAAAACAAATGAACAATAGCAAAATCAAAAAATGAAAGGCTTGATCCTGGAAGGGACTAATGAAGACAGAGGGCTGCTTGTTATATGGACTTGTGAAGAACACATCCATGTACTCTTGTGGGCAATATAAAAATTCACCATCTCTATACAGATGTTAATTCTTCCCCCAAAGAGCCATGCTTTCAAAATCTCAACAGTTTGCTGTTATTGTTGTTGGGAATTTACAAGGAATTCTGAAGTGCATTTGGAAACATAAAGAATAAAGAAGAGCTAAGACAATCATGAACGAGAACAAAATATACACAAAAACAAAGACATGCATTCACTTCTCAAAACTGCTAACATAGACAGTACAATTAAGGTGATGTGGTGACAGAGACACACCAAGGAACTGGACCAGCAACTCTAGGAACAGGATGGTAGAACCCTCTAGCTCCAAGATGTTGTCTCTTTAATAAATTCTACTGGTCAAAGGATTCCTACCTCCAGCTATATCCAGGAAAGTAAGACCCATGTAAGAGAAGTCCTTGCAGTGCAAATACTTCACAAAAGATTCCTCTCTGGAATATGTGAGAAACTCCCAGATCACTGGGTGCACACCATAGCTTTTTCAGGTCACTGGGAGCACTGCACAGCATACTGGGTACATACCATAGCATACTAAGTGCACGTATAGCGTACTGGGTACACACGACAGTGTGCTGGGTGCACACCATAGCGCACTGGGTGCACGCCACAGCATTTTCAGATCACTGGGTGCATACCATAGTGTACTGGGTGCAGAGCATAGCATACTGGGAGCACACCACAGCATTTTCAGGTTTTTCTTTTAAATATGTCATGGACTTTTCATCTCTCCCTAAATTGGAGGATGAGTAGGATTCTTTTAGCTTTATCTACTTTGTTGCTCAATGAAGTTTGTCATGTCTGTTTTTTCAACATTTCTCACCTTTGCCCTGTTCTTCCTAGATATATTCTTTTAACTTTTAATTTTTAGTTATAGTTTATATATAGTTTAGTTATAGGTTCAATTGCCTTAGATTGTTTATATATTTTCTGGTGAGAAGATTCATGAAAACACAAAACCATTAGCTTACGTGAGCGGTCTCTGAGTTGCGATGATATAATCTGGCCTTCCATTTCTATAAATCAAGCGTGCATTGGACTGGACCCACCGCCATCGACTGTGTTTTGCAAGAAGCCTGAACACTGTCATGCCGCTTTCTCCAGTCTTAATCACTAAATGTAAGCATTTAAAACAAAGTTAAACCTTCTATCAGTATAGTACAGAAAATCCCTGCCACAAAGCCCCTCTTTGGGTTGAAGAAATGGCTCACTGGTTAAGGGCACGTGCTGCTCTTGCAGAGGACTGGAGTTTGGTGTCCAGCAACCAACCACACTGGTGCCCTTTTCTGGCACTGAGTTCACCTGCACCCATGTGCACATACTCCCACAGAGACAAACACACAATTAAAATATAAAGCAAAAAAATTTAAAAAGCCATTCTGACATATTCTTTAACTAGCAATGACGATAATATCTTGAAAACTTTTAAACACAGTCAACATATTGAGAGGCACAAAACCACTTCTTTAGAGTTGGTGCTTTCCCATTTTAGATGAAGCTTAGCATGGGAAATGGAAAGAGTAATGTCAAGAGTAGGCCAGACAGTTTTGGTAAACACACGAGAAGAGTAAAGATTAAAACTTTTCAGGCTAAAGGAGCAATATGTTTAGTATTTTCTGACTTCATATTAACATACATGTATGAGTCAATGGTGCCATTAAAGATTTTCTGAGCAAAGCTTCATTGGCCAAATAGTTATTTTCATAATCATTATAACGCTATGTTACTGCACAGCGGCCTGAAGGGTTTAGGAAGTGAAAGGTAGAGCTGGCAACGTGACAGGGTGCCGTACAGGATTATCCTAACAGTTCTATGAGGACGCTGTCACACATAACAATTGAAATACATCGCATGCGGGCTGGGGAGATGCCTCAGTGGGTAAAGCGCTTGCCACCAAGCGGCAGAGAATGACTCCTACAAGTTGTCTCTGCCCACCTCATGCACGCACACACACACACACACACGCACACACACACATACACGCACGCACGCGCGTGCGCACACACACACACACACACATACACGCACGCGCGTGCACACACACACACACACACACACACAACAGGAAACATTTTAAAAAGCTAGCATGGTCTAGTACGTGTGCCACTGGCCAGGCAGGTCATAAGAACTCCAACTCACTGCGGACGTGGGAGTCTGCGCAGTAGAGCATGTCAGCAGCATGGACGAACTGATAGCCCGAGCCTCTGGTGCACAGCTCTACCTCCGTGTAGCCCAGGATGAGCTGCCCTCTGTTTCAGAAAAAGCATCACATTGTAAGAGAACCACCATACGTTCCCCGAGTGTTTGCTATTCCTACAAACACTGCAGCTGACTTCCAAAGTTTTCATATTAAAACATAGGAAACATCCCTTTGAATTTTAATTTCTTTATTTTCTTACTTCTGGCTATGGAGTCTCAGTGTTAGCCTGTTTTCTTCTTTTGAGTAAGGCCATTAAAATTAGGATGGCCACAAATGAACGGACAGAGTTGACGACAAAATAAAACAAATTCTAAAACATGGAGTACTCAGACTGAGTTCAGAGACAAGGCCTAAATCATGTCACTGCATGCTCCTATATAAAAGGTGAGGAAAACTAAAATGCTTTGGTATAAATTCTTGTTAACTAATTAACTTTGGATAGTTATTTAATTTCTAAAGCTAAAAATTAAATAATATTTTTATAAAATGTAAAATTAACCAACATCTTAAAAACCAACATTCTTACAAGTATGGTGAATAATATAAAATAAATTACCTTATTTTAGTAGGCAATACTGCTAATATAGCAGTGAATAATATCAGAACCTAAGGCAAACGTCTCACACAGTAAGAGAGCTGCTAAAATCAAGCACGTATTTAGTGAAATGAGAGTGAAAGGCTTCCTTACTTGGCATCACAACCAATAGGTGTGAAGTCTAGTTTGTGTTTGGTCCTGAAGATGAAGTTTTTGGTTCGAATTTCCAGGATGGATGGTGGCTGAAGCGGGGTGGCGATGGCAAACAAGGCCAGCTGAGGGGGGAGTAGCGCTCCGTCCTTTCCTTTCTTATTCTGCCCGTGGAGGTACTTAAGCCTCCCTTGGAAATTCATGGCCTAGGAAAAGTCATTAAAAGGACCAGCATGTCACAGTTTCATTTCCAAGGTTGCCATCCTGGCTCTCCTGGGGTTCTCGGGACTGTGGGAGAGCCCTATCCTTTTTGTGCCTGAAACCACCTGGCCATTTCCACCCTCCACGGCTGGCTCTTTGCACGCCAGGCACTCAATACACATCCTAAAAGAAAGAGCAGTGGTTAAATCACTGTGTGTGTTAACTTTCAAACATGCGTGACCTATATGCCATAGCGTGCCATAATCTTTCCTGAGAAAAAAAATACAATTTCATTAAAACAGTAAAAGGAACCTTATAAAACTATATAAGGAATGCAGGGATCCAAGATTTTAGGAGACAAAAGAGAAGCTAAACATGGCTGTAATAAACTTGCTGACCTAGGAGCCTGTGGGACTCTGACTCACACCTGATACAGCATAAAGTAGAAGAAACCCTTTGCACACAGAAATCCCACCTAACTCTGCCAGCCAATCTTAGACAGCGGTTCTAGGAAAGACACCTCAATACACAGCTCAAATGCCAGGTCAGCAAAACAACTGTAAAACATCACACTAACAAAATGCACTGCTTTGTGCAGCTTAAGATGCAGCCCCTCTTGGCCTGGGGCTGGAAGATCGTGCTCAGTGTCTGTGCCCTGCTGGGTGGCCCCCAGGGTCACCTCTTACCATAGCACTCCTATCAGACGGTAACTCGGGGGCCGCAAATAGAAACGCTCCATTTGTACTTATCCCAGACACAGATACATCCATGCTTTTCCTGTGTCCCAAATGCTAGGCATCCTATTGAAGAATGGTAGCTAATTCTTAGACTTAAATGTTCTTTCAAAATACTCAAAGTACAGGATCCATGCTAAGTCACTGAATTTCTACAACTTCAACTCCCAAAGCCCGAAATACTAATTTGTGTGTGTGTGTGATGTACATATGTTTGTGGTGTTGGGTATAACCTTCCATTATTCTCCAGTTTTCTCCCTTCATCTACTGAGTTATAGGTGCAGATCACCACACCAGGCTTTTACATGGGTCCTTGGGGTCCAAATCAGGTCCCCATTCTTGCAAGGCAAACATTTTACCAACTGAGCCTTCTTATTGGCCCCGAAATGTTAATTTTTCAAGGCTGCTTTCTTTTATCATACTAAGTCATTTCAAGAGCCTATATTCTAAGATTTTCCACCATACCAGAAAGCCAGACGAATTATCCAGCAGACACCGCAGCCGGCATATGAAGCACCTCTCCAGGAAAGACGCGTTCTCTGGTGGAAGCTGGTCCGGGCTGAAGTAGACTGCCGGCGGCTGTGGGAGGCCGTGAGCATCTGAGGGAATGAAACAGCAGGCTACCTCACATTTTCTGCAGAAACTAAGGCTTTGCATAGTTAAAACTGTGACAGATTTTAAACGGGAGCCTGCATTCAGAATTTAAAATACCATTTCAAAATTAATTCAAAAGCCCAAGCTTATTAGCAAGTCTGTGCTGTAGAACTTGACATCTTCTTTGCTTGTATCTCTGAGCTGCTGCTGCCAACTATGTCTATATTTCTAGCTGTAGGCTTCTTTTCTTAACAGCTTCACTGATATCTTAATGCTTACACAAGGAAAAGCCTTTGGATTCTTACACAAGCTACTGTACGTCTTTGTGGGTACGTTTTGCTAACAATGACTGCACTGCTCAGCTGCTACCCTGTACATTCCTCCCGTCTCTCACAGCGGCGCCACGGGCACTTTTATAAAACATAGCACTGCTTTGGGCATGGGCCCTAGCTCAAGTGGTGAAGTGCTTACCGTGCAAATGTGACACTGAGTTTGATTCCTAGAACCTATGTCAAAAAAAGCCAAGGATGCAGGCTCATGCTTGCAATCCCAGACAACAGGATCCCTGTGGCTCCCATCAGCCTAGACTTCTTGGTGATCTCCAGGCCAATGAAAGGTCTTATTTTAAAAAACATAAGAGGGTGGGTAAAGAATAACACCCAAGGTTGGTGACCTTTGGCCTCCACACATGTACCCACCAGTGGGCACAGACACACATATATTCACACTGCTGACAATGTAACCCCGATGTATGATGTTCTTCACGGCTCTCATCTGCTAAATTTTCCTCAGCTCTTACAGTCCGGCTCTATCTAAGGCCAGAGACTCACACCACCTGACTCGTGCCCTGTGCTCCTCAGCATGGAGCTCTGTGCCCCACGACTTCTCAGCCTCCTTCCACAGACTATTCCGAAGGCATCACCGCGGCCTTCTGGTAAACTTCCTTACCATCCGCTGCTTGTGTGGAGTCTGTGCACTGTGTGGGGTTTAGACCCCAGTGCAGCTGGCGCTGGAACTCGGCCCGGTCTTCTGTATGGATGAGCTCATAGACACTCTGATGTATGACATCAGACTAAGGAGATAAAGTAGTGATGAGAAATGATCAGCTTTCGTAAAGCAGTTTCAAAGCATGTTGAGATCAGTGGGCACCTGTCGGCGGCGATGGACTGAACGCAGGTGATGGCCTGCGGAACCCCAGTCATTCGCAGTAGGGAAACCTGTGGACCAGCGCTCTAACTGACTGAATGAATTGTCTGCCATCACTTCCCGACACGAATATTCTGTTTAACAAGGCATCTTTCTGCTCCTCCGATGCACCATATTAAGGTCTGGTCATATTCCTTGTCCATTTCATGCCAGCTGATGCCATGATAGACCAGTGGTTCTCATGACCCCTTTGAGGTCACATATCAAATATCAACATTACAACTCATAACAGGACCAAATTAGAGTTATGAAGTAAGCAACAAGCCAATTTTATGGTTGGTGTCACCACAACATGAGGAACTGTATCAAAGGGCCGCAGCCCTAGGAAGCCTGAGGACCAGTGCTCTAGACCGTCCACCCACAAACCCCCTACCGGCACCTTATTCTGTCGTCTCTAACCTTAACAGCATTTCATTTGGATCTCCTTCAGTTTCATGTGTGTTTGCTTTATAGGGACTTTCTTTCTAAATAGACTCCAGACTCCACAGCAAGGGAAAAAGCCTTTATGGTACCTGCCCCATCCCTCTTCCCCATGCCTCTCAGCCTTGACTGTAATACTGAATTCTTAGTCTTCAGTAGAATTTGTTGTTCTTTTTTTTCTTTTCCACTGAAACTCACAGCATGTCATACATTTTCTATCCATCCTACACAAACATATACGTGCAGAAAAGTCCCGTGTAGCCTCTTTATTTGGGATGATACCCAAAATTATCATTTTACTACTGCAGGTTAAGCACTGAAGTAGAAAGTTTGATCCTTTATCCACTATATTACCTGAATCATTTCCCATGAATATGTCACAACTTGTAGTTTTCAAAACTGAAATCTTAATCCCACACAAAATAGAATGTACAAGGTAGGCATATGAATGAGAAAAGTAACTGGGAACATAGCTCATTTCTTAGTTTTTTTTCACTTTTTTTTGGGGGGGTTTGACTTTGAGACAAAGTCTCACTATACAGCATGGGTGTTCTGGAACTCACTAGGTAAAGCAGGCCTGGCTTGAACTCACAGAGATCCGCCTGCCTCTGCCTCCC
The DNA here is from genome assembly GCA_004026605.1 of Ondatra zibethicus. Lineage (NCBI taxonomy): Eukaryota > Metazoa > Chordata > Mammalia > Rodentia > Cricetidae > Ondatra > Ondatra zibethicus. Next base: position 19,180 of record PVIU01002921.1, read on the forward strand.
AAGTGCTCGGATTTGAAGTCATCACCACATCTGGATTTCTTTTACTTGGGCTTTTTTTTAACTGATATAAACCATGGTATCATCATCAAAATCTTAAGTGATTCACTATGTTTCAAACAGGCTTTCTACAGACAATACACTGTTCAACAGTTGCCAAGTTCCAGTCCTTTCCTCATCTTCCCATTTAATATATATATATATGTATATATAATATGCATATATATTTTTAAAAATATTACATATATTTCATATATAATAGGAACTACAGTCCACATACATGTTAAACAGTCTGTGGTATGTAGACCAGCAACCCTGAAAGATTGGCAGAAATGACCGACTGAAATGGGATATGTGGGAATGGAGCCCAGAGGTCTTATCAAGCGTTTCAAGTGACACTTCTGGCGTTACGGCGTGAGAACCAGATGCGTGAGAAAAGCAAGCATCCAGGTGTGCTCACTTCGGTCGGTTCCCAGGTCCCTCACACACACCAGTGTCTCACAATTCTACCAGCGCGCGGTCCTGCTGGTTTTCTACTGCTGACCACCACACACCATCCCTTCAAGGCTGCCGACACAGCAGACACTCTCCCTGTCCCCCGATGTCTTATCTACTGCTAACTGGCACTTCTATCTTCCCCTATGTCCCCTCATCTGTGCGCTCTACATACTTCATTCAGCTCAGCCTCAATACATTTTCCAAGTTAATACTCGTACTCCAGATGCATCAGAACGAACAGTATAGGACACAATCTTTCACATGTGCCTTCTCATGGCGTCTCATTAATTCTGTAACTGTTTTATGCTGTAGCCCATGCCATCTAATGGCAAATTTTCTGTCTGCTTCAAAACCCGACCTGCCTTAAAGTTTCTTTCTCTGGGCCCCTTCTGCCAGGGTAACGATTGAACCCAGCATAGCAGATACTATATAGCACAGACCTACATTGGCAGGATCCTGAAAGTTTTTTTTGTGTGTGTGTATTATATATAATCCATTAATGATATCATATATATGATATATGTAATAATGATATCATCAATGGATGCAAAAGAAACATAATAAATGTGAAAAAAAGCATCAGTGCTACACATTATCAATACTGAAAAATGCAACATCCTAAAACATATTTTCAATTCTTATAAGAGCACATATTTTAGTCAGGACTTTCTATGTAGAAATGGCCAACTTTGAGCTTACATTTTAAAATAGACAAGACAGTAGAAAGATCATTTTCTAACAACAACCATTGTAAATGATGAAAGAGAAGTGTATTTACTTGCTGAAAGCCCAGGTAGTCTTGGATAGTAGAGGAAGCGTAGAAGACCAAGGCATCTGCTGTGACAACCAGGACAAAGCCGTTCAGCGCCTGCAGACAGGAAGGTGTGAGACCGTCACTCAGAAGTACCAACTGCTAGGTAAAAGCTGTTTCTCTTCATCGTGAACACCGTCTCAAAATGACTCCCCAAACACGGGCATACAGCATGTGGACTGGGGCAAACCTACCCACGCCTCAGACTTGGCTGAGGGAAACTTAGAACTAAATTTAAAGTCCAACCAGGTACGTGAATAAGATACCAGGTTTTCTGTTTTCCTTATGCTCCCTATTTCTTCTTTTAAATGCATTGCACCTAACATCTGACGAAATAAATGGCACAGAAGACATTCACTATAATTACATGCCTTTTTTCTTCAGGGAGGACAGCTGTCGGGGGTGAGGGGGCGACAGGATGGGACGGGATGACGGGATGGGTCTCCTTATTGGATCTCTAAGTGAAGAAACCTAGACAGAAGACAGCATGGCTTCCAGCCAAAATGCCTCCAGTACTGATTGAAATTTAGATGCTTTTAAAGACTTACAAAGAAATTAAAACTTTTACTGGAAAGCACAATGCATGTAAAATGTAACACTCAAAACCTTAAATATAATTCTCAGCTATAAAGCACATACATCAATTGCCAGCTTAATCTAACTGAATGTTCATGTTTAAACACATTATCTCACGTGTACTCCTTATTCCTATTGGCTCTCACTACACCGTAGCCCCTTCTCCCTCAGCCTGTGCTACTATTATGATTAGTTCGTGCTTTTGCCTTTTAGTCTGCAAGTCCTTCGTTTTCCATGTTGTTTAGGTTCTTTCAGGGTCAGTGTGAATTAGAGGTTTATCTTCCTCTCGGATAACGGAAGAACATGTGCTCACTTCAACTTTTCATGGTTAGAAACTTTAATTTAAAAAACTCTCACTATTTTCTACTTGAGTCCAGGCCTAGGTCTGTCCTGAGACTCAAGGCAACATCTTAATTGTAACCCCCTATAAAACTGAAAAGCAAATTACATACTTCTAACATATAATGACACAAAATATGCATTATTGTTTCAAAAGGGAGGAAGGGGGCACAGTGAGGAACCACTGGATCCAATCAAGACTGGAACCCAGCAGGGCAGACACCAGTCCTCTCCGTCCACGTGCACATTGGGGGTGGAATGTGGCAACTAAATGGGAGCTGCCCCTTAGTCTCGGGCATCTGGGTGGACGCTTGTGCCCAGTTTGGTCGAGTTGTTTGGGGTGGGGCTTGCTGGAGGAAGTCGGCCAGTGGGGTGAACTCTGAGATGACAGTCTCACCCTGTTTCCAGTTCTCTCCCTGTGTTGTGCTCACAGTTGCTGTTCCTGCTGCCGTGCCTGCTGCTTCCTGCAAGTCTTCCCCACCACGAAGGACTCTAACCCTCTGGTTTTGGGAGCCCAATCAAACCCTTCCTTCTCTAAGTCACTTTTAGTCATGGTGTCTCGTTACAGCAAAGGAACTGAGGCAGCTCCCTTCCAGCAATGAAGTTATTAAAACCTACACCAGGCTGTCTCAGCTCACTGGCTAGGCTGAGAGCAATTGGGGGACCTTACACCAGGCTGGCTCAATTCACTGGCCGGGCTGACAGCAATTGGGAACCTTACACCAGGCTGGCTCAGCTCACGGGCCAGGCTGAGCGTAATCGGGGAATGGCGTTAGTACTATCGCAGCACACTTACTGCATCTGTTTTATTTCCATAAAATCACTGAACATCTGCTCACACTGTGACAACCAAGCACAGTGTACCCTCTAAGAAGATGCAATTTGAGTTTTTAAGAATGTATGCACAGTAAACCTGAAAACTCCCAAACTCTGAGGCACAAAATGAGGGCCTGTTGTTGGGGAAATCTGTAACATGTAAGTCACACATCACTGCTAAAGTGAAATAGAAGTTATAATATTGCATATTAAAAACAAAATCCAGATTAAGAACAGTGTTTATATATTGGACACATGCTTTAACTCTCCATGTGAGCAACGTTCTTGACAGTACACACAGATCAAGAGAAGCAACAGGGAAAATGACTAGACCTGATGATCAATCCCAGTTCCCAGAGCCCCAGGATGACCAGACCTGATCAATTCCAGTTCCCATAGTCCCAGGATGACCAGACCTGATCAGTGCCAGTTCTCATAGCCCCAGGATGACCAGACCTGGTCAATCCCAGTTCCCATTGTCCCAGGATGACCAGACCTGATTAATGCCAGTTCCCATAGTCCCAGCATGACCAGACCTGATCAATGCCAGTTCCCATAGTCCCAGGATAATCAGACCTGATCAATCCCAGTTCCCATAGTCCCAGGATGATCAGACCTGATCAATGCGAGTTCCTGTAGTCCCAGGATGACCAGACCTGATCAGTGCCAGTTCCCATAGTCCCAGGATGACCAGATCTGATCAATGCCAGTTCCCATAGTCCCAGCATGACCAGACCTGATCAATGCCAGTTCCCATAGTCCCAGGATAATCAGACCTGATCAATCCCAGTTCCCGTAGTCCCAGGATGATCAGACCTGATCAATGCAAGTTCCTGTAGTCCCAGGATGACCAGACCTGATCAATCCCAGTTCCCATAGTCCCAGGATAACCAGACCTGATCAGTGCCAGTTCCCATAGTCCCAGGATGATCAGACTGGATTAATCCAATACCCAGCTACAGTTCCCATGAGAGAGGCACAGTGAGTCTCTAATGGAGCTCCCACGGAGGCCACCCTACTGTCCTACTGGAAGGCACTGAATGACGAGTATTACCTGCAGTAAGAACTCTCCTTCTTGCAGGAGCAGCCCATCTCTGAATTGTGCTCTACACTGATCCTGGCCTCCATTCCTGTCGGCAGGGGAGGATTTTAACGCCACTGTAGGGGGATAAAAAAGGAAGAAGTAAGGACACAAACGTTATGTATTAAACATGTAATATTAAAAGAGTATAATAAAAAGCATCAGAGAGAGGATTTGAAATGCCTTGTGTAGCATGCAGAGTGAGAGGCGACACAACCCAGAGGAACCATTGCAGCCTCAGCTCTTCAGGGTGCGCTGGCAAGTCTCCTGTGGAAGCACATGGCTGACGTCTCTGACCGAGGCAGATGCAAATCTTAGCTCTGCCATTTACTAACCCTATCAGCTTTCGAGCCTGTTTTAACTAATATGTAAAAACTAATGATACAAAGGAAAAAGTCCATCCTGCAAACTGGGAAGCTGTGTTAAAGAGCAATGATGGTGTACAGGAGGGCACTGGCACAGCAGAGCGACACTCTAATAAAGAGTCGCTCTAGTCAGGGTGTTTAAGGGTTGCCTTATTAGAAGGAATAATCTCCTAAATGCCTTGCATTCTTATCTTCCCTGATCCCTTTCTTTTTTTCCCATGATATTTATTGAGCTCTACATTTTTCTCTGTTCCCCTTCCTCCCCTCCCCTGTTTAATCCTCCTCCAAGGTCCCCATGCTCCCAATTTACTCAGGAGGTCTTGTCTTTTTCTACTTTCTACTTCCCATGTAGATTAGATCTATGTAAGTCTCTTAGCATCCTCATTGTTGTCTAAATTCTCTGGGATTATGGTTTGTAGGCTGGCTTTCATTGCTTAATGTTTAAAAATCACCTATGAGTGAGTACATGTGATAATTGTCTTTCTGTGTCTGGGTTACCTCACTCAAAATAAGGTTTTCTAGTTCCATCCATTTTCCTGCAAAGTTCAAGCTGTCATTATTTTTTTCTGCTGTGTAGTACTCCATTGTGTAAATGTACCACATTTTTTTAACCATTATTCGATTGAGGGGCATTTAGGTTGTTTCCAGGTTCTGGCTATGACAAACAAAGCTGTTATGAACATAGTTGAACACATGTCCTTGTGGCACGATTGAGCATCCTTTGGATATATACCTAAAAGTGGTATTAGTGGGTCTTGAGGAAGGTTGTTTCCTAATTTTCTGAGAAATCGCCACACTGACATCCAAAGGGGTTGTACCAGCTTGCATTCCCACCAGCAGTGCAGAAGTATTCCCTTTCCCCACAACCTCTCCAGCATAAGTTGTCATCAGTGTTTTTGATCTAGGCCATTCTTACACGTGTAAGATGGAATCTCAGAGTTGTTTTGATTTGCATTTCTCTGATGACTAAGGATGTTGAACATTTCCTTAAGTGTCTTTCAGCCATTTTAGATTCCTCTGTTGAGAGTTCTCTGTTTAGGCCTGTGCTCCATTTTTATTATTGGATTATTTGATCTTTTGGTGTTTAATTTCTTGAGTTCTTTGTATATGGAGATCAGACCTCTGTCTGAAGTGGGGTTAATGAAGATCTTTTCCCATTCTGTAGGCTGTTGTTTTGTCTTGTTGACTGTGTCCTTTGCTTTACAGAAGCCTTTCAGTTTCAGGAGGTTCCATTTATTAGTTGTTTCTCTCAGTGTCTGTGCTGCAGGGGTTGTATTTAGGAAGTGGTTTCCTGTGCCTATGCATTCAAGTGTACGTCCCACTTTCTCTTCTATAAGGTTCAGTGTGGCTGGCTTTATGTTGTCTTTGATCCATTTGGACTTGAGTTTTGTGCATGGTGATAGATATGGGTCTATTTTCATTTTTCTACATGTTGATATCCAGTTATGCCAGCACCACTTGTTGAATATGCTTTCTTTTTTCCATTTGATACTTTTTGCTTCTTTATCAAATATCAGGTGTTCAAAGATGTGTGGATTGATATCTGGGTCTTCTATTAGGTTCCATTGGTCCTCCTGTCTGTTCTTATGCCAGTACCAGGCTGTTTTCAGTACTGTAGCTCTGTAGTAGAGTTTGAAGTCAGGGATTGTGATGCCTCCAGAAGTTCTTTTATTGCCCAGGATTGTTTTGGCTATCTGGGGTTTTTTGCTTTTCCAAATGAAGTTGAGTACTGTTCTTTCGAGGTCTTTGAAGAATTTTGCTGGGATTTTGATGGACATTGCATTGAATCTGTAGATTGCTTTCGGTAAGACTGACATTTTTACTATATTAATTCTGCCTACCCAAGAGCATGGGATGTCTTTCCGCTTTCTGGTGTCTTCTTCAATTTCTTTCTTCAAAGATTTAAATTTCTTGTCATACAAGTCTTCCAGTTGTTTGGTTAGAGTTACTCTGAGACATTTTATGCTACTTGTGGCTATTGTGAAGGGTGTTGATTCTCTGATTTCTTCCTTAGCCCTTTTATCATCTGTGTACAGGAGGGCTACTGATTTTTTTGAGTTAATCTTGTATCCTGCTACATTGCTGAAAGTGTTTATGAGTTGTAGAAGTTCCTTGGTAGAATTTTTGGGATCACTTATGTAAACTATCATATCATCAGCAAACAGTGGGAGTTTGACTTCTTCTTTTCCAATTTGTATCCCCTTGATCTCTCTTTGGTGTCTTATTGCTCGAGATAGGACCTCAAGAACTATATTGAATAGGTATGGAGAGAGTGGACAACCTTGTCTTGTTCCTGATTTCAGTGGAATCGCTGGGAGTTTTTCTCCATTTAGTTTGATGTTGGCTGTTGGCTTGCTGTATATTGCCTTAATTATGTTTAGGTATATTCCTTGTATCCCTGCTCTCTCCAAGACCTTTATAATGAAGGGATGTTGTATTTTGTCAAATGCTTTTTCGGCATCTAATGAGATGATCATGTGGTTTTTATTTTTCAGTTTGTTTATATGGTGGATTACGTTGATGGATTTTTGTATGTTGAACCATCCCTGCATCTGTGGGATGAAGCCAACTTGGTCATGGTGGATGATGGTTCTGATGTGTTCTTGGATTCGATTTGCTAGTATTTTATTTAGTATTTTTGCATCAATGTTCATGAGTGAGATTAGTCTGTAATTCTCTTTCTTAGTATTGTCTTTCTGTGGTTTGGGTATCAGGGTAATTGTATCCTCATAAAAAGAGTTTGGAAATGTTCCCTCTGTTTCTATTGTGTGGAATAATTGGAGGAGATTTGGTATTAGTTCCTCTTTGAAAGTTTTGTAGAATTCTGAGCTGAAACCATCTGGTCCTGGGTTTTTTTTTTTTTTTAGTTGGGAGACTTTTGATGACTGTTTCTATTTCTTCATCAGTTATAGGTCTGTTTAATTTGTTTATCTGGTCTTGATTTAATTTTGGTAAGTGATATTTATCCAGAAAGTTGTCCATTTCCTTTAAGTTTTCCAATTTTGTGGAGTACAGGCTTTCAAAATATGACCTGATGATTCTCTCTGTATTTCCTCCATGTCTGTTTGTATGTCCCCCTTTTCATTTCTGATTTTGTTAATCTGGATATTCTCTCTCTGCCTTTTAGTTAGTTTGGATAAAGGTTTGTCTATTTTGTTGATTTTCTGGAAGAACCAACTCTTTGTCTCATTGATTCTTTGTATTGTTTTCTTTGTTTCTATTTGGTTGATTTTAGCTCTCAATTTGACTATTTACTGCCTTCTAGTTCTCTTAGGTGAGTTTGCTTCTTTTTGTTCTAAAGTTTCCAAATGTTCTGTTAATTCACTAGTGTGGGATTTTTCCAGCTCCTTTATGTGGGCATTTAGTGCTATGAACTTGCCTCTTTAACACTGCTTTCATTGTGTCCCATAAATTTGGGTATGTTGTGTGGTCATTTTCATTGAATTTTAGGAAGTCTTTAATTTCCCCCTTTATGTCTTCCTTGACCCATTGATGATTCAGGTAAGCATTGTTTAATTTCCATGTGTTTGTGGGTTTTCTGAAATTGGTATTGCTGTTGACTTCTAGTTTTAAAGCATGGTGATCTGATAAGGTACATTGGGTTATTCCAATTTTTTTTTGTATTTGTTGAGGCTTGTTTTGTTACCGAATATGTGATCAATTTTTGAGAAGGTTCCATGAGGTGCTGAGAAGAAGGTATATTCTTTTCTGTTTGGATGGAATATTCTATAGATGTCTGTTAAGTCCATTTGAGTCATAACATCCATTAGTTCTCTTATTTCTCTGTTCATTTTTGTCCAATTGACCTGTCCAGTGGTGAGAGGGGAGTGTTGAAGTCTCCCACTATTAGTGTGTGGGGTTCAATATATGATTTAAGCTTTAGAAGTGTTTCTTTGACATATGAGGGTGCCCTTGTATTTGGGGCATAGATATTCAGTATTGAAATTTCCTCTTGATGGATTTTTCCTGTGACTAATATGAAATGTCCTTCTTTGTCTCTTTTGACTGATTTTAGCTTGAAGTCTGTTTTGTTAGATATTAGGATAGCTACACCTGCTTGTTTCTTAGGTCCATTTGATTGGTATATTTTTTTCCCAACTTTTTATTCTGAGACAATGTCTGTCTTTGAGGTTGAGATGCTTTTCTTGTATGCAGAAGAGGGATGGATTCTGTTTTCATATCCAATCTGTTAGCCTGTGCCTTTTTATGGGTGAGTTGAGTCCATTAAATTAAGGGATATTAATGACCAGTGGTTGCTATCTCCTGTTAATTTAGCTTTCACCGTTGGTGATGTTAATTTGTGCGTTTTTTTTTTCTTCTTTGGGATTTGCTGTAATGAGATCATCAATTGTCTGTGTTTTTGTTGGTGTAGCCATCTTCCTTGGGTTGGAGTTTTCCTTCTAGTGTTTTGTGTAGGGCTGGGTTTGTGGCTAGGTATTGGTGAAATCTAGATTTGTCATGGAATATCTTGTTTTGTCCTTCTAAGGTGATCGACAGTTTTGCTGGGTATAGTAGTCTGGGCTGGCATCCGTGGTCTCTTAATGTCGGCATAATGCTTGACCATGACCTTCTAGCTTTCAGGTGTAATTCTGAATTTCTAGGTGTAATTCTGATAGGTCTACCTTTATATGTTACTTGGCCTTTTTCCTTTGCAGCTCTTAATATTCTTTCTTTACTCTGTATGTTTAGTGTTTTGATTATTATGTGGCAAGAGGACTTTTTTTTGTATCTAGTCTATTTGGCATTCTATAAGCTTCTTGTATCTTCATAGGCAGATCTTTCTTTAGGTAGGGAAAGTTTTCTTCTATGATTTTGTTAAATAAGTTTTCTGTGCCTTTGAGTTGAACTTCTCCATCTTTTACACCTACTATTCTAAGATTTGGCCTTTTTATGTTGTTCCATATTTCATGGATATTTTGGGTTAAGCTTTTGTTAGATTTAATGTTTTCTTTAACTAATGAGTCTATTTCCTCTATTTTATCTTCAGCACTTGAGATTCTCTCTTCCATTTCTTGTATTCTGTTGTTCGTACTTGCAGTTGTAGTTCCTGCTCTTTTTCTCATGATTTCTGTTTCTATAATTCCTTCAGCCTGTGTTTTCTGTATTTTTTCTATCTCAGTTTTCAAGTCCAAATAGCTTCTGTTATATGTTTGAGTTCTTTTTCTTGGCTTTCTTTAAGTGATTTGCTGATATCTTCCAATTTTTTGTTTGTTTTTTCCTCCATTTCTTTAAGGTAATTTCTCATTTCATATTTAAGAATTTCAAACATTCTCTTGAATGTTATTTTTTAGATCATTTTCTTCTGTTTCATCTATATTTGGTTGTTCAGGTCTTACTTTTGTAGGGTCTTTAGGTTTTACTGGTATTGTGTTGCTCTTGGTGGTATAGCATGTGATCTTACCTTTTCTACTCATCTTTTCCTCTAATAGGTGTGGTTGGGGCTGTCTGAGATTCTGTTGAATAATCTTCTAGGTGCCAGTGAATCCAAAGCTCAGATGGTTGTTCCTTGTGGTACAGTCAGTGTCACAGTTCTAGTTACCCCATTGGTTATTCCTGTTCCTGGAGGTAGCTCAGTGCTCCTGTGCTTTGGTCTGCTCCCTTGGATTTTCCTGTCTCAGGCCTACTTTGGCCTAGGCTGCTGGCTTTGATCTGTTTCTGTAAATCTTGGTCTGGATCTCCTTTGGCAGAAGTCCCTGGCTTAGAGTTAGACCTGTTCTGGTTATGATCACTGACTCTGAATCTGGTCACTGGTTCAATCATGATCTGCTTGTGTCCTGGGACTGGGTTTGCTCCTGGCTTCTGCTTCTGGTGGAGCTTGTTCTCTCTGTGTCTTAGGTAACTGGTTCAGTCCCACTCCAGTTCCGATGGAGGTCGCAGACTCTCCCCTTATCCCCTTCTAACCTGTGATATTTAAATACTGACTCAGCAGTCCTCAGGAATTGCTTTGTTAGATTTTTAGGTTTCCCTGGCTCAGGGAAAGCTTTCTTAGAAGCAAAGCATGGCATGAACCGTTTTCACGTTTGTACTTTCTGGTAAATCATCAGCGTGTGTGTCACGCCTGAGATCGGAGGCCAAGCTGCCATCTGCCTTTGCAGAAGCTGAAAGATCTCTGTGAGAAGAGGCCAGGGCTTGGCCTCTGTGTATAAAAATTCCAAAAGGCCAAAGAACAGACTTCCTCAGGCCAAAAAATGGTGCAAGTAAAGTGAGCTAACTGTTAATCAAGATGAAAAGGAAATGCTTAAATGCTTCTCACTGAAATATAGAGCAGACCACGGCCTTTTCCTCCTTTCTGGCCTGGGCATTAGCAGTTGCTGCGGCTGCTTACTTCAGTGGGAAACTCCAATGCGAAGCACCGGCTGCCCCACAATGCTGAAGTGAAATCAGGGCTCTGCTACTTTGCCAAGAGCTTCCACAGAATGAACAAGTTAGGAATTTTACCGAGTAAGACCCACTGTTGAAAAGATGGGGACAAAGCCACACCCAAACCCTACATTCACACGAAATAATCAGCCTAAAACTGGCAGATATGGTGCCAGAGAGAAAGACCTCAAATATCATGTGGAGTCTCTTCATGTTAATTTTGTAATCAACAGGATTCATATAGGGTACCAGCTAGAGTCACCTGTGGGAGAAAACAACAGCTCAGCATTTAGGTGCATCCTGAATCACCAGCGCAGTGAGGAAGGACCCAAAGGGTTTCTCTCAGTAATGTACCATTTGTTGATGGGCTTGTGTTGAGGTTAGTCACTAAGGTAATTAGACTTAGTCTTTAAGGACGATGTGCCATGTGGCGATACATAGATTAATAGAAATGTGCTAAATCAAGGTGTAAGAGTTAGCCAATATGATGTTAGAGGTAATAGGCCAAGCAGTGATTTAATGAACACAGTTTCTGTGTGGTTATTTCGGGGCTTGACTAGCTGGGAGGCTGGGACAACAAGAGGCCCTTTCCTTGCAACAACGATGTACAAATAACGAACTAGAAGAGGATGTCAAAAGGAGTCAAGAATCAGAACAGCTTTACAAAGTCTTACAGAAAGTGTGGCGAGGCTAAGAATATGGGCAGGCTCTTTGCAAGGCCTAAGTCTTGGAGTTTTAAATGTTGGAAGCACAATATTTGATATGCACGATGAACAAACTTCTGGGAGTGGTCACTGGAGGGTTTTACTCCAAACAGAGCAGTGAGATATTTCTGTTGTTTAGCCCCCAATAAAGGACTAAAGAAACACTGCACAAACATGAGTCTAGAGACAGTGTGTGCACTCACTTCCCAAGGTCCCCCGCAAACCCTTCTGCCACTGCAGAAAGCTTAGGTTATACCCACACTTCTCAATCCAGGCTAAGTTGTTTCAAACTTTTGTGAAGTTTTAGTTTCCTAACTATTGCCTCTCCCTTTTTAAAATGCTAGGCTCTATATTAACACTCTTTCTTCTCATGTTCATGTTGCATAACTTAAGAAGGCAACTGCTTCCTACCATTTGAGTGACTCTACTTACTGAATAATGACGCATGATCTTGGGGCTATAATCTATGGCCGGCACTTCCAAACTATTATGATCCATTTAATTTCCCTAGCAACCTTATGAGAGTTTGTTTATATGGAACTAAGACATAAGGAGATGAAGAGACTTTCTCAGAGTTCCCAAACTTGAGGCGGTGAAGCCTGGGTGAAAATCCCAGCAGCCTGCTCCCACTGGGCAGGCGATGGACGTCCTGTTCATCCTACAGTTCTAAGGGAACCACTTTTCACCTTTCGTTTCCTTGCCTTTAAATGAGAGCAATGCTGTCACTTGAGATCAATGCTGGTGAGCATAAAATAACATGCCATGTACTCAGAGGCAGTCAGTGGCAGAGATAGTAAACCCTTCTCTGTGTTCACACGCCCTGGGACCACTACAGGAAACCTACAGTCAGCTGCACTGGGGCTAGCCATTTCTGCAGCCATCAATGGAGCACACCAATAAACATCAAATAGGTAGAATTACTATGATGACAATATGGCACCTGACACCTTCCAGATGTTAAGAGGTATACAAATCATGTATATAATTCAGTGTATACTATCCTTGAAGATTAACAGTCTTGGGATCTGTGACAGCCTGTAGAAATGAAGCATAGCATCCAAAACTGTCAACAATTCTGCTACCTGAGAAGCACCTGCTGAACTTTAACAGACATCTGGTAAACCTCCCCAGCAGTAGGCTACAGATCCTTCTGAAGGGACAGGAATATGACAACAGCACAAAATAAGGACAGTAAAATGCTAAAGTATTTCAAGCACGTCTTCACTTGGAGGGATCTGAAGTGATTCCATAGCACAAAGAACCTGTTTTACTCAGTGGTGGAATTTAGTGTGTGAATGCACACACACCAAATCGCTATTGAGTGCCCATATCCCAGCACCCGTGACTTCAATCTTAATTCAACCAACATGCACCCAACTTACGTTTTCTAACACCACTTCCCTCTTCTGTACATTATTTTGAATTGTTAAAGAAAAAAATTCCTAAGACAAAATACTGCGTTGCGGTAAACTACATCTTCAACTTTGCTCTCAGAAGTTCACTTTTAAATTGAAATTTGGCATGATACAGTTTGTGGGGGAAAACTATATGGATGTTATTTATTCTAATAATTGATATTAATTTAATGTATCTTACAATGTTTATCATTTCCGTTATTACTTTGATTGGGAAAGTAAATTCCATCCCAACATTGATGTAAGCATAAAAGAGAAATGACTTAAAATCAATGAGACACATAAAATATATATAATAGAATGCTTTAAGAAAAACAGCTTATTAATTTAAGAAAAATATCCCCAACTTAGTAAATATTAATAAATTTCTAAATAATATATCAAGTTTACCTAAATAGAGTTTTCTATATACTTTGAGATAAAAGATACATTTTACTTTAATGTATTATAAAGTTTATTTCTGTGTATGAAATGTATTCTTTTTAAAAATATATATATTTACTATTGTCTGTATGGTGTTTTTGCAGCATGTACATCTGTGTACCCCAAGCATGCCAGAAGATGGCATCAGATGCCCTGGGACTAGAAATCCAAACATCTGTGAGCCATCATGGGGCACTGGGAATCAAGCCTGGGTCGTCTGAAGGAGCAGGCAGTGCTGTCAGCCCCTGAAGTGTGTTCCTTTGCTGCAAAGTGGGCACTGCATTTGTGTTTGCGATAGCAGTTTGGGAAATTACTGTTTTCTCAGCAGGTCATTTTCAAAACGCAAAGGGCCTGAAAGGTTAGTTCCCTCCTGAATTCCAACTGAAAACTCATTTTCAAAGATCTAGTTACTACACGTCATGTTACACGTTCAATTCATCACACGCCATGTTACACACTCAGTTCATCACACGTCACGTTACACACTCAGTTCATCGCACGTCATGTTACACACTCAGTCCATCACATGTCATGTTACACACTCAGTTCCACTCCACTGTGTGCATTAACAGTTCCTAGGCTACACAGCAAACCATGTGCCTCTCTCTGAAAACCAATGGCAGAATATTGGAGTTAGAGGACAGTTTGGAAATCCTCTAGGGTCCCATGTTTTCTAAGATGACCACAGGCTTAGCACGTACATTTACTAATACGGACATTCTGAGAGAACTCTGACAACTTCACCGAGACATAAACTGCCGCACACCATTGAAACTGAGACACGGTGAATACACAAACACACTATGTCCATGGCTCATGCCCTCCCAAACAAGCAACAGCTCTCTTCCCTGAGCAATCTAGACCTGAGCCATGAGCCATTTCTAACAAGAGAAAACATGGACAAGCAATGACCACCTACTCCCCTAAGAGACTGTAAAGAGCTCATTAGCCAATTCCCACTTGAGCTAAAGGGCAGCACCTCTTCAACATGGGAGCTCTTAGGTGACATTAACACCAGGTCCCAAAATCTATTACTGTGTGAATGGGTGTATTTACATTTCCAAACAGTAAGAAGTAAGTATGGTCCCATGATAACAATTTTAATTATAATTAAATTTTAATTATAGAACTTACTCACAGAGCCTAGCTAATGTTCAGCATCAAGCTACTTCAGACCTCAGAGCAGGCAAGCCTTGTTACTGTCCACACTGAGAAGGTAAAGACAGTGTGGTGCAGGAAGGTCGAAAGGCCTCTCAAAGACGAAAATTGGTCTACTGGGTGACATGTGCCTCCTCCGTGACACAGAAAGACATGACCGGGAATCAATGGGATATTCTGTCACATGACAATAAAATGCAGCCCATACATGCAGGGAAATGTGAAGTAAGAGCAACAACTTCACAGTGGACAACCGTAGGTTCATTAAACACTATTTCCTCATCGTGCTCCCCTTCTTCCCTTTGGAAGGGTGATTATAATCTATGCCATCGTATGTTGGAAATCTGTGGTCCGTCTTTTTGTTTTAATTTTACAGGGGGTTATGGTTCAAATATTAGCTTGAGTCTCAGAGGAGACTTTGGACTTTTAAATAGTGCTGAGATTGTGAAAGACTGTGGGGACTTTTGAAGTTGGACTGAATGCATTTTGGATTATGGTATGGCTACCAGCTTATGGGGCTAGGGAGTAGAATGAGAGGGCTTGAATGAGAATGGCCTCATAGGCTCATATATCTGACTACTTAGTTCCCAGTTAGTGGAACTGTTAGGGAAGGATTACGAGCTGTGGCCTTGTTGGAGCAGGTGTGGCCTTTTGGAGTGGGTGTGTCACTGAAGGGGCTTGCAGGTTTCAAAAGCCCACACCAGGCACAGTCTCGCTTTCTCTCTGTCTGCAGCCTGTGGACCAGGTGTCAGCACTCTGCCATTGCTCAAGAGCCATGGCTGCCTGCCGTCGGCCATGTTGACCATGGACTCACCTCTGAAACTGTAAGCAATCTCCCAGTTAAATGTCTTCTTTTATAAGTTGCCTTGGTCATGTAGTTTCATCACATAAATAGTGACCATAAGACAATGTCTAAATGTAGACCGATTTGAACAAATTATGTCCTGAAAATTTCAATCTTTAGTAAAAACATGTCATTCAAAATTTAAATGCCAATATTATTCTTCTTAAAAATAAATTGTTAGCTGGGAGTGGTGGTGCACACACCTTTCATCAACACTCAGAAGGCAGAGGCAGGTAGATCTCTGAGTTTGAGGCCAGCCTGGTCTACAGAGTGACCTCCAAGACAGCCAGAGCTACATAGAGAAACCCTGCCCTACAAAAACTAACTAACTAACTAAATACTAATTGCTACCCCTAATGAGGTTGGTCATCAAGAACCACAGTATCTTCTGTTTGAAAACCATGTAAGAGACATGATTCGGAAGAAACACCTTCTGTAAACATCAGTCAATTCCAAGACCTGGATACAGCCACCAAAATCCTAATCTCCAAAGCTAAACTCCTACTGATCATAGTCGCTGAGCTTTGTGAATACCTTCCTGCATCAGACATAATAGATAGCAGTTTCAAATAAACTATTTCAAACTTCACCCTACCTACAATATGACTAAGCAGCACTAAATACTTAAGAAGTTAATTTCTGAGGTGTTTCAACTAGTTAGGAATGGATAAACATTAATGTTTACCTAACATTTGGCTGGGCTTTTCAGAGAGTAGTAACAGCTTAGTCACGGCTCCCAAGTTTAAGAAGATCAATTCAAGCCGTATTATTTGAACTTGCAATAAATAGATGTATTTTCTTGGAAAAATATCTATTGTTGTAGTAAAACTTGAGTTTCCTTTTGAGCCAGATTGTATGATTACTCGTTTATATTGTTCTTTCCGCAGGAACCTACACACCCCCTGTTTGCATCCTGTTATTCATTGTGAGCTTCCCTTCGCTTCGTTACACTGCTTCCTAATAGAGGGACGGTGAGACAGACTACGGACAAGCACCCTTGGGACTGTCAGGAGTGCCACATCACCCGCTTTGCACTGTTCTGTGCATGTGGGTCCTAGGCTCTGCTCTGACACACTGCGGTGGGGGGGGGTCCACTGACGGTCCAGAGAAGATGGGCAGTCATTTTGGTTTAAACTGACTTTTATCCCTCAATTTCCATCTAACTCTGTGCTCCTATATGGAACAGCTCAAGGTATTGCTCAAAGTGAATACACACCATTAACCCCTCCCCCCCACCAACACACACAGTACACTCTTGTAATCTTCCTGAAATTGTCTATTTAGGGTTTTACTTTCAAACGCAAAGCAAACAACTTTTAAAAACTAGCTCTGGGCACAGTGGAGGCCAAACTAAGACATGCCACAACTTTTTTAACACATTTGCTCAAATACTGATTCCTTAGTTAAAGTGACTGAACCAGCATAGGACAGGCAGGCATTCTTTAGAAGGTGTCTTTTAACAAAATTTCCAGCTATGTTTCATGCACACCGAAGTGTTAAACCAGTAAGACGGTCAAATACTGAGGATGATGTAATTGATAAGGAATAATTCAAATAGGTAATAGACCTGAATGAAAAGCCAACTAATGAATGAAGGGCTAAGAAAATAACTTTTAATATGCCTGGAACACTACAGCATTGCTAATAAGGCAGACTTGGGTAACAAGACACATGTCTAAACAAGCATGTGTGTAAACATACATACATCTTAAGCATATATATATATATACACATATATATACACATACATAGATATATCTTAAAGATAGTAATAATGCAGTACTTACATGGCATCATAGTTAATCAAGTAGCTCTGGTGTCTTCCCCTAACTTTTAAACAGGGGACAATGTATATATTTTCTCACACAAATATGCATACAGACACAAATATTTTTTATACGTACACACACATATCAACATTCCTCATTACAAAGGCACAAGAAATGGAATGATGCGTGTCAATATTCCTTTCTCAGAGTCGAGAGGCCCAGCCTGTCCATAAAATTCTCTGAGGGCAGAGGCGCCTCCCGCATCAGGGAAGGGCAAGGGCGTCTGGTGGGCAGAGCCTGGTGTGTGAGCAAACACCGAGGCTCAGGACACACAGCTGCGGCCCAAGCTCAGCTTAAGCAGCAGTGGCTCCAAAGCATCCTCCACCCACAGTCGGTGATGACCCTGCAGGCTCAGGGTTTCTAACGAGCCCTGGTCATGCCAGGGCTGCAGGTCTGGAGACAGCGCTGTGGAGAGCCAGAGATACATGCACAAGTTCTCCAGACTTTGAAGAGAGGGGAGGGACAGAGCTGGAGTCAGAAACAATAAAAGGAATCAAGAAGCCTTAGCTCTACCAGGAGGAGGCTATGACAGACAAGGATGTTCACACACACCACGGAGCACACACACCACTGAGCACACACACCACTGAGCACAAACACCCACACTGAGCACACATACCACTGAGCACACACACACACTGAGCACAAACACACCACTGAGCACACACACACACTGAGCACACACACCACTGGGCACACACACACACTGAGCACACACACCACTGAGTGCAGACACCACTGAGCGCTGCAGTGAGCCAGGATGACTGGACGAGAGGAAGAACTGCTAGAAAACGATGCATGATCTCACTACTCTAGCACTCCACATGGAATCACTACTGTGAGATTTGGTGTGCCCTGACTACAATTACTAAAACATACACAAAGAATCACGCAGTCAAAATTGCTCAAACAAATCACATCAAATCATATAAACACAAACCTGAAGAGAAATTACTTTCTTGGCAATCCTTTAAAACACATTACAGACACGAGTAGGTTCTGCCTGGTACCTGGACGACCACCCTCAGCACCATCTGAGTTTGCAGGAGGGAAACATATGCATCTCAACACAATGCCTAGTGAGGGATGCGCACACTGCAGCAAACACGATGACTAGTGAGGGATGTGCACACTGCAGTACACAGGAAGCCTAGTGAGGGATGCACACACTGCAGCAAACACGATGACTAGTGAGGGATGCGCACACTGTAGTACACAGGATGACTAGTGAGGGATGCACACTGCAGTACACAGGAAGCCTAGTGAGGGATGCGCACACTGTGGTACACAGGATGCCTAGCAAGGAATGCGTACATGGCAGTACACAGGAAGCCTAGTGAGGGATGCGCACACTGCAGTACACAGGAAGCCTAGTGAGGGATGCGCACACTGCAGTACACAGGAAGCCTAGTGAGGGATGCGCACACTGTGGTACACAGGATGCCTAGCAAGGAATGCGTACATGGCAGCAAACATGATGCCTAGCGAGGGATATGCACATTGCAATTTGAGAAGCTTGGGTGGTGTCCACTGAGATCTCAATATCAATCCATTCACTACAATTTGTGAAAGAATATGATGTTTTAAAAAGCATGTACCTTAAATCAATTTTTGATTTATAAACATAAACCGAAAAAATAAGGCACTTGGGGATGGCTTTGCAGGGAAGGATTCTTGTTATTTAAGCATGACAAACTTTAGTTCAAATGCCCAGGATATATGTAAAAGATAATTGAGATATTATTATTGTATATGAAAAATATGTTTGAACATTAATTTCAAATAAGAATGCCATTTTAAAAATTCTGTGTGCTGTACCACTGGGTGGTTAATATGTAACAAACAACACTCAGCCACTTGGCCCCACATCCAACCTGACAGCTGAGTTTATGGTTGAACTGCAGGATGCTCCCAGGGTGGCTGAAGTCAAACAGTTTCTGAATGGCACCATGAAGAATGAAATCCAACATTGCTGACTACCATATTTCAGTGCTCTTTTAAATCATAAACTGTTTTAACTACATTTTCATGAAGCAAACATACATTAATACAAATCAGCACAAGCCTATATAATTTTGAAAGACTAGATGAATTGACATCCATAAAACCAGAAAATATAGGAACGATATATTACTGTTTTATGTGTCTATGTGTGTGTGTGTCTGTGTGTGTCCGAGAAAGAGGAAAAGTAAAAGTGTATTGTGTGAGTGTGTGGGGGGTGACAAGTGTGTGTGTGTGTGCACATGTGTGTAATGTACAAGTACACATCTGTGTGTGCACACATGCAGAGGCCAGAGAAAGATCTGTGTGTTCTCCTTTATGACTGTAAGCCTTATGCCCAAGGACGCTCACCGAACCTGCTGATGAGCTGACTCCCAGCAAGCCCCAGAACCCTCTGTCTCTGTCCCCACCATGCTAGGGGTGTAGGCAATTCCAAGCTTCTAGGTGGGCATTGGAGATTTGAACTCAGATCTTCATGTCTGCACAACAAATCCTCTCTTATCCACGAAGTCACCACCCAGCCCCAATCACGGTCTTCAAGTATCTTGTTATTGCTTTGTAAAAATGAAACCTGAGCATATAACCTCTAAACACACGACTTTCAGAGGATGGTACCACCTACCATTCAACGCCTATATTTGTCTGCTGAATGAGACAGGAGGGCTAATTTGACAATAGTTACAAATTTAGCTTTGTCACTTAACTATTGTTTATGACACAAACCATTTTCACCCATCGATAGTTTTCATAGTCATCAACATTAAGAGAAGCATACTTAACGTTAGCATTTTACAAGTCATTGCTGGGAGGGTCAGCCCTGGTGTCTTACCATCAAAGAAGCTCTTGGCCCTCAGGTAGCTGACACTGAGCCGAAGGACGGAGAGTTTGTCAAGCTTATTAATAACATCTTGTGGGAAGGGCAGCAGGCTGGCCAGGCGGTCCAACTCTGTGTTCAGCCGGTCTCTATGTCGCTTAGATGGATTGGACTTGATTCCTTCAGCGGGGACTGGCTTTACTCTGAAAAAGAGTCACAAGAGTCTTTAGAAAACACAGCAAAAATGTCAAGTTACTTTCCAACGTCTCCTCAGACAGCGCTCTAACAGAATGAACGTTAAAGAGCGACTTCAAGCTTGCATGGGTCTTGCCCACATCTTCCTTTGATATCTTAGTAACAGGGAACAGGGACATCCTCCATTGGTGTGTCATTAAAAGCTCACAGACTCATCATGGAGAAATGTTAAATATGTCTTACAAAAGCGCTTACTCACTTCACATATGTGCAGTGTAGTAGTTGCCAGTGAGCAAGGCTACTGGGCTTTATTTTCCCCTTGAAAACAATCGTTAGCTATTGCCAAAGCAATGGGAAGTTCAATACTGCAGTGTGCTGAAGTCACAATACTGCAGTGTGCTGAAGTCACAATACTGCAGTGTGCTGAAGTCACAATACTGCAGTGTGCTGAAGTCACAATACTGCAGTGTGCTGAAGTCACAATACTGCAGTGTGCTGAAGTCACAATACTGCAGTGTGCTGAAGTCACACTTCTGCTCTCTTCCAGGGAAGCAGCCCAGCGTTGCTTCTGAGGGTGGCAGAGAAGCCAGAAGCAGAAGGACCAGCTGCTTCCTGTATACATCCCACTCTCAACGGCTCCCCCATCCTTCTGGAACCCGAAGATGGTCCACTATCTACGTAATATGGTCCTTAAGTACAGACAAGAATAAATCTGAATTCAGGTATTCATATTTGCTGCATGTCAAATGCTAGGGGCAATTTCTGCTTTAATCCTGGGCTAAGCCTACAAAGTGATTAGGCTTTATGGTTTGCATCTCAATTGAAAGGCTGAGGAGACGCTGACCATGTAGTATGACGTTCCTTTGAGAGAAAAACAAAACAAAACACAAATGAACAAACAAACAAACCCAAAAACATATGGGTAGGAGATAAACCTAGGTTTACAGAAAGGTCTTATCCGAGATTTCAAAGTGAAAATCAACAACTTAAAGTCAGTTGACAGATCAGCAGACACCTATGCGAAAACAGAGATGACATTAAATGACAGGTGAGACGACCCGGTGGGAAGACGTGTCCGCCACCAAGGCTGTTGAACACAGTTCAAGTTCCAGGATCTACATCGTGGAAAAAGATAATGGACTCCCCTATGCTGTCCTGATATCCACAAGCATACTATGGCCTGACTATGCATTCACACATACATGCATGCACGCACGCACGCACACACACACACACACACACACACACACTTATATACACTCACACACACATTTTAAAAAGAAGTAAAATAAAACTGGAAAACCAAATAAAATCTTAGATCCCATCTCTACACCTTCGCATAAGCTCCACACAACCCAGCCACTGACAGCACAACCATAGAGGTCACAGGGTCGTGCAAAGCAGAAACTGACTGGGTAGCGTAGCACTAATTTGACTTAAAAAGCATTTTTAGGCAATTTATACCTTCAATGATACAAATGGAGAAGAAGTATTTCAAATAGAAAGTTGATGAAAATTCAGAATTTTACCATGCTTTTACACTTCTCTAGAAAATAATTTCTTCAACAACATGGCTTTCTATATTAGAATTCATACTATTTCTGGAAAGAAAAAGAGTAAAGAGGTGTAGAGATTAAAAATCAATACTTTCTTTAAAGTGTCCTTATTAAACAGAAATTGGTAACTGTTTCCTATTTATTTCTCCCAGTAATATTCCTATAATCAAATTTAAGTCACAGCTAGTGATCATACTTCTCAATTGACCAATCCAATTTCAGTTTTCATTTATAATGTGTGTCTACCTCATTCTGTAATTCTCTCTCTGGTGGTTAAAGATGGTGCCATTACTAATTTAGATAGGTCCTATCCTGGACTGTCCATAAAGATATTATTGCATTATATCAAAAGCTACTATGGGAGCTACACAAAATGAAGAGCTTCTTGAAAAGAGACCGTGCACATGTAAATGATCCTGGGTAAGGATGGAGTGGGGTGTGAGCAAGGAGGTGAGAAAAAGGAAAATAAGCTAGGGGGAAGATGGCAGAGGCCACATTGCTTCAAGAAACACCGATGCCTGTCCTGTACGGATGCAGAGTCCTTGGATGTGAAACTGGCACACAAACCCTTTCATTCTTGTATTGTCACAGGGAACTAAACCAAAGCCCGCACATACAGTGTTTACATCTGTTGTGAAGCAGCCTAAAGCAAAGGAAGGAAGGACTGGTGGAGGTGCAGACTGTGACAGACGGGGAGTCTGTCTGAGGTTTCGGTACTGATGTGCACCAGGAGAAGGAAGGCCTGGTGCAGCTGAAAACGGAGGAGGAAGCAGCAAGCTTTCTCAGAGCCACGGCAGAAAACTGGATCCTGACAACTGAAGCTACCACAAGCTCTGAGCTGGGATCTACCCTAGGAGTTCTGTGTTTTGCCAAGCTGCCCTTGGTCTCGGAGAATGCAGACAGCAGGACAGGGCTCACTCAAGCCCCAATTCGGTCATGAGAAACTTCTTTCTAAAACACAGATCCAAAGGTGCTTCTCTGACATAACTTTTAGTTAGTCCTGGGCTCGCTGGTTAGCAGAGAACCCTTCGTGACCGTTCTGGCTTTGGCTTTGCTTTATCTGGCCAAAGTCTTCTTAGACCATTGTACTCCAGAGCTAAGAAGTCCCTTCCAGCTATCAACATGTACTTTGGTGCTTTCATGCAACTCCTTGATCTGACTCACTCCCTACAAGTCTACGATGAACTCTTTTAAAAAGCCTTTTATGACCTGCCTTGCAATAGATTGCTACCCTGTCCCATGTCTTCTGAATCTTACCCCAAATCATCATGCAACATTCCTAAGGAATAAACCATACAAATAACTGCATGTGAAAGTCTTTATGGCCATCTACTCTTGGTGGCTTTGCAGTAACAACCAGGAAACAATTGGTAGAATAATATAAACAGACACAAGACCCCTAAGATGACACAGAGAAGTAACAGTAACTGAGAGCCACAGCCCATGTAGTACTTCTTGGGATGGCTCCTTGCAGTATTTAGTACTAGATTCTGAGACTGTTACTTTCCACAAGGCAAAAGCATCCACCATTTAGTGCATTGCCATGGACCTTATGCAATGTTTAGCATGGGACCAAATTCACAAAATTGTTAAATAAAGTTAGACTTCAACCAAGCAGTAAAGAACCTGCAAGCTTGGATTAAGGAGAAATGGAGTTCAGGTACCTGAAAGACTTTAGGATGCTGATGGGGCAAAGGCATAATTCATGATTTATTTAACGATTAACCTCAAAACTCCTGTTCCCACCTGCCGACCACAGGCTCCAGCTGGACGCAGGCAGGCAAGCTTGTTTGAGAAGCTCACTGTACCTTGTGCTGAGTTTTAATGGCAGGCTGTCTACAGTCTCTAAGGACCTACCAGGCTAATCCACATCTGGTCGGCTCATCATTTGTACCCAGTATTTGAAGCAATGTGGGGTAAAAGGGAACAATTTGAGTCAATCATAAGTTCGTGTTATTGTAGGTGCATGGCAATGCAAACATGGTTTCAGCAATCCCAGACAGTTACAGTCATGTCTTCTGACAACAGACACCATTGTAGCTCCCAGGCTCACTCTCTTAGCTTTTTTCTCTGCAATGTAATCTGTTCCCACACCTTCAATATCTGCGTATCTCCAAGTCTCCTCCTGTGCTTGAATGTCCTCATTCATACTTCATGGAACCTGGGCTCCCCTTCTTATTATCTTGTGGGATGCTACTCTCTACCCAAGAAATCTGAAGTAGTTCTCAACAAACCCCTCTACTACACCAGCTACACACAGCTCTTTCTTTTCCTCACTAGCATGCTTATGATGAAAGGTCAGACAATAACAAATACTGCCCAAAATACGAAGAGATCCACAACATCCGGGCACAAATCCTCTACAACCACTGAGCTGTGCAAATAAAGCAGGAGTATTTTCATACTGAGAGAACCTTTAGGCAAAAATATTACTTAGAAAACTACTATCAAACAAGCGTTTGGCTTTAGAGTCTGTAATGTTGATTGATTTCCATAGTCAAGCATTCACATATTGGTCACCACTGATGCTCAAATTCCTACTTCCTTCATCTTTCTTAAAGGTTTTACTTAGTTTATCCTTTCATACAGACTAAGATTCGCTATGCTGTTACTGCAGTTATTTTTATGGCCTTAATACAGAACCATGATATTCTCTTTTTGATTGGATTTTAAGACCTGCTCCATGAGACAGAGCCCATACCTGACACTGTCAGTGAACCCAAGAACCTGTGGCTAGATAAGCTATGGGTCCTCGGGGAAAACCTACTACTATTATTCTGTTAAATGGACATAGCAATAAAATGACTCCTAATGACTTATTGCCACACCCATAGATTAGAGCATTGCTCAGCTCTCCTGACAGAAGCTCCTTGTTTCAATGGCTAGCCATCAGCAGGCACCCACAACTGGCAAACACATAGAAGATAAAGAAAAAGAGGATACAAAGTGTGCTCAACCCTAATTCAGAGGTTTATACCACACCCTCCCCCACAATGCCCAGGGATCTACATGGAAGAAGGGGAACAAATATCCTGGAGCCAAAGAGGGTGGGTGACATCAGGGCAGAGGACATATCAACCCCACAGGGACTGTAACAACACACATGACCCAAAATGTTCCAGCCAGCCACAACCCCAGCAGGGAAGAGAGCAGGTTAACCTGAAGTCCCACATCCAGCTGAGAAGATATTGTTACCTGATTGTTGCTTGGAGGGACACACACCCAGGAGTAGCTAGCCAAAAAAAAAAAAAAAAATAGAGTAGATGGATTTTAAGGTCTATATAGAATGGTGATGAGGGGATCTGGGTGGGTAGGGAGGTGGGAGGGTCTGGGGGGAGTTGGGGAGGGGGTGAATATGGTCAAAATACATTGTATCAAATTTTCAGAGAAAAACATATTTTTAAAATGTGGAAAGAAAGTGAAGAAGATACCTGACTCTGGCCTTCATGTGCACACATGTATGTGCATGCGCATGGGCACACACACACACAAACACACGGTAGGGGAATAACTTCAGAATGAAGAGAACACTCTCCACCCTCAACCCCATGCGTTCTTTGATTTGTTCCCCAGCTCCAGCGTACGGGCGTCCTCTGAACGAGAACTTCAAACGTGAACTATTATAAACTATGTACTGAATTTAAAATGAAAGGAGTGCTGTATGGCGTAAAGATGAATTTCATCGCCAGGCTGGTTCAGCTTGGTGTTTTATTTCCCTATATGAGACCAAAGGCATCCACAGACCTTCTGAGACTTCCGCCTGGAAGTCACACTGAGTCAGAATTCTCTTGCCACTGTCCTGTTGCTGCTTTCTAGCTCTGATGGATTCTTTACTTTCCCGTTGGCCTTAGTTAAGGAGAGGTTTATGTAAACAGCAGGAGCTCACACAAGAAACACACACCAAGAAAAAAAAGAGGAAAATGAAATACGTCCTAGGAATGGTGATTCTGCAGGCGACCCTGAGCAAAGGAGGAATGCTGTCTCTTCCTGTTTCTTAAGCATGTGCACATTCTTTCTTAGTACTGCCCCAATATAGCACAGTCATCAAGGTAAGACCAGGAGAATGTTAAGTGGTAATCAACTGGTAACTTGGTAAACTTCAAACACTTGCTATGTGGGAGGCTCTGGTCCCCGCAAAGACAACTGTAACAGGAGCTGACACGCATTACAGCCAGGGCACTGCATTGCTCAGAAAAGTGGGTGCTTAGCAGGGATGCTCAAGAGTCCCTAAAGATGCAGGCCTCTAAACCAGGTGTTAAATCTAAGCAAGACATTCAGGATTCACGATGGCAAGATACAACACTTTCTGCAACTACCATTCTCCTTCAGAAACAAGACAAAAGGGTGTGTGTGGGGGGGGACAGAGGCAGAAATTCTGTCTCTCATAAACCTAAGACATCGCCCACATATGGAAAAGAATATGGTGATGGAAGATGGTAAAAATTACCGATGTATACTAGGAAAGTGCAATCACAAGACATTACTTATCTCAGCAACAGAGGATTTTTACACAGTCAAAAACATGAAGCATACATAATCCAAAACTCGGGGCTAGGGAGAGGTGAGGAAAACTCCGGACAGATGGGATGCTAAAAGTCCTTGAGGGAGGCATCAAAGACAATGCCCAGCGCACTGAATGCCAGGCACCGCTGCATGTATGTTACCAACTTTTTAAATGTGTATGCATGTTAGAGGGATCTAGTTCACAAGAGAAAGAACACACTGAGAAGCTGGAAAGTGCTGGACAAAGTCAGCCAGCACTGGAAGGAGAGGATCCAAAACCCACACCCTGTACTGATCCCACAACTGCACACGAACCCAGTTCCAACACACAAGCTCAACCATCTCCGCCGTTTGCCCGTCAAACTGGTAATATTTTTAAGTGAAATAGGCAGATAGAGGCATGTTTCAGAGACAACCAATGGGGATATAATTCACAAGAAATCTATAATATAGTTTGTCATTATATCTGAGTGCAACACTTGGTTCAACCTTAGAAGTATATGCCCACCTTTGTTCTACCTGGAGCAGTTTGTCCTATAGAAATCACACAGTTATACAGGGATTTACAAATGTCCAGGGTGCTCTCTAAAACACCAGTTAAATTACTGACATGTTAGAAATGACAGGATGTCCCCTAGAAAGGAAACTACGGAAGGTTCAACAGAACACCACACGGCTATTAAGAATGCTTCACTGGGAGACACATGCAAACGTGCAGGAAGCTGGGGAAGGTTCTGAGGAGAAAGGACAAGAACACAAAGCAGGAACTGAGCAAGAACAGATCAAGTGCTGAGATGGCAAGTGAGGTTTCTCTGCCTCGGTGTTTACAAAAAGATGCAGCAATCCCCAGGACAAAGGCTATCACGCCCACTGATTAACCTGTTCACCTAGGCGGTCCTGCCCGATGGTAAGAACATCGCATTTTGGAGCCAAAAACTAGAGATTCAATACCCAAAGTCTGGTTTTTCACGGACTCCATGGACCAACTTTGAATGTGAACCATAAGTCCAGTGACGTGAGAGGAATGATGACGTCATCCCATGGCTCTGCTGTGAAAGTGAAACTGGAAGAAAAGCCTGAGCTCCTATCAGCACAAGTTGAGAAAAGGAGCACAGCATCCGTCTGCTACTTTACACTGCTAAAGCCAAACGAGTAAGTTTTCAAGGGTTTGAAAGCTGGAGAATCCCGTGAAGATTTACACAGTGCCCGCTTCTAAGTCACGGTGTGAACTAACAGTGGCCGCCGCCGCCTGTACTGAGCACACTGGCCACCTCAGGCCTGCCAGGCATAGCCAGTGGAACTCAGACAGCAGCCTTCCACTTTACCAGACCTTCTGTTTTCCAGTTCAGTTGTAAGACAGCAGCAGGAGACTGTCCTGGCATTCTTAAAAAACTTGATCGGGAAAGGGAGAGAGAAAGAACATGGGGCGGGCTGGGGAGTGGAGACAGCCTGGGATGAGTTGCAGGAGGGGAAAAAGTTAATACAGACAAACAAACAGCAACAAAACCTGTGACCTGAGTACCAGCAGTGAGAAACTAGGCCTCATCCAATAGTTTGGATCTGTGGTTTCTTCTGCTCAGTTTGATGGGAGCCCTTGTGTTTGGACCCATCCACAGGTTAATTAATGTGAGGCGTATCTACACAGACACTCTCTCAATAATGCTATTTGAGAGAAAACAATGAAGGAAAAGATGAAGTGTCTAGAAGGACCTAGAGTTCCAGGGGCTCTCGAGAAGAGGGCTCCATACCACAGCTCTGTGGCAAACCTAGCGTTACATAACCTAACGGAACTTTTAGTGAGGTTTGTTGTACAGGTGAGGCTCCCAGGGTTTTAACAGAATGAAGGGAACATGAATAAGGTAAACGCTGCTCGCTCTGTAGTCCTCAGCAGCTCACGTGACTCCCGAATGCTTCACCGCCACCAGGACTGCTTCATCTTCGAACACAGATTTGACTTACTGAACATCTATTGTTTGCTAACACGCTTTACTAACTTTCTAGGAACATGATAAACTAAAATAGCAGAAAAACCATTTCTGTCTTTCAAAAGGTTCAAAAATGTATTTAAAGTTATCAACAGCAGAGTCATCATCGAGCGGTAGGTTTTCCAGCCCTCTTCATGAGACGAAATTCTCCTTTCCAAAGAGAATAAGCAAGAACAGGATATGTGAAAACATTTGCTCAGTTTCTGGGGCAAACTTACTAAGTGTGGGACAACTAGCTAAGAAAGGTTGCAGAAGATTCTACTCCTGGAGGCTGTCTTTGAAATTCTGTCCTTGAAGATGAGGATAGAGGCCAGATGCAGGACTTCTTCAGAGTCTTTAATTTCCGAACTTAATTGCACCAAAGAGGAAGGAAACAGCTATTCACAGGCAACTGTATACAGGACACTGGACTGGGATGAAATGGAACACATTTCAAACTCAGTTCCTACTAAAGATGACGGCCATGGTGAGGCCGGCCACTAGAGGGCGCTAATTTTGCCTCCCGATCCTCACTTGAATGTGCTTTAGGTTCAAATCATGTTGCCTATTTTATTTAGTCCAAATTCTCAGAGAACTGTATATTTAAGTGGGCATTTTGTTAAAACCGTAAAATAATGGTGCATATGCTCTTGGAGTAAAATAAAATGGCTATCCCGTAAAGGGTCCGTGTTAAACAAAACGAGAAAGCATGGTCAACCCAAAGATGTGTCTTTCCTTAAGCTGGGGTACTTGGGGCCTCCCTGCACACAACCTCTTCTTTTAACTCAAGGATTCATATTAAAATTTAATAACCTAATTTTTAAGAGTGAACTTAGATTCAGTGTCTTTTAAAGTTAACTATTTTCCACTCAGGGGAAAAACGTGAGAACTTTCACTAGGTGATCTAAGTGCCAACACTAAGCTCTGGTGCAAAGCAGGCTGGTGACCTTTAAAACACTTGAAAGGTTACAGTCGACCCACAGTGCTCAGTCAAGATCTGATAAACTGCAGCTACGAACCAAACAAAACCAAACACAAGTGAGCAGGGACAAGAGTTAAGTTATAAGAAATTATCAAACACAAGTATATTACAGAAGTGAGGGAGTAATAAAAATACTGAGACAACATAATAAAAGTTGTGTCTTAAAGGGAAGTGTTGTAATGTTAAAAAGGAAGCTCGCTCTATTAACTAGAAACAACAACAACAACAAAAAAAACCATTAAGCGTTATAACGAATGAAAACTAAGCTCGTGAACTTCCCAGAGAAAACACGCTCTGTCCTTATGTGACACCGTGGAAACAGGTGACTCAAATACTCACAGGGAGCTTCAGATCTTTTATGCCCATGGACATAAAATCTGAGATACACCCATTTCACCTCACGCTGAGTTAGTATTGCTAGTAATGAAAACAGAGAACAGGCACTGGAAAGCCTCTCAGACTTTAACCATCAGGAACAAAGTCAGATGGAGCAAACACGTTTTAATAAAGAAAACCATTCTACAAAACAGCAAACAAAGCCCCGGGAGCCAGGGTCCTCAGAACTGCCGGGCAGGAAACCGCTGAGTCTGCGGTATTTGAGGCCGATACACTGTACCGTAAAACTTCCAAATTCTCGTCGGACTACTTACACACAAACATCTTCTCTCAATGCTAATGTAAAAGTCGAGATATGAGGAACTAGGACAGGTGAAATTCTTAAAGGAGATTAAAATTCACGAATAACCAAACTTTTAAGCTAGTAACCAGTTGTAAGCGCAGTATAAATCTTAAAATGTTATTTTTCTGGTTTGCTAGTATGATAGCTAAGTCAAATTTTAAGCAAAATGCACACTACTGATTGCCTGAAAGTGTCCCTAAAACTATTTATAAAAAACAAACAAACTGGGCAATGGTAACTTGTAGAAACACCAAGATAATTATGAATTAAAACCTGTCTTAAGTATGTATCTCTTTCTCTGGGGAAAAGGATTTAAAAGCATTTCCCATCTCACGCAGAAGACGGCAATCACCCTGTTAAAACTGGGAAATGAATTAATTACAGGTAGATACTGAGAA
Organism: Ondatra zibethicus; assembly: GCA_004026605.1. NCBI lineage: Eukaryota > Metazoa > Chordata > Mammalia > Rodentia > Cricetidae > Ondatra > Ondatra zibethicus. The sequence continues at coordinate 49,488 of PVIU01002921.1, forward strand.
TAATTTATAAGTCCAGTTCTTTTTCTTCTTCCTTTTTTTCTTTTTGGTCTTATAGGCCCTAAAACTACTCCAAAAGGAAGTGCACAGCTTCGCCAAAGCCACGGCGGCACCTGTCCACTGCACACTCCAACCTGCTGCCGACTCTGCTCCTATACTGAGCCCGGCAAACTTGCTGCCTAGCAAGTAAACGAGACCGCGGACCAGAAAGCTAGCTGCCGCGAACAGAAAGGAATGCCTTCAGAGGCCAGCACCCCCTCTTTCAAACCTGCACGTGTTTACTTAGCTCTTCCCAGCACCTCACCTCCTCGAGCTGCCTGCCAAGGACCCTACACGTCCTCACCAAGGTGGCGATCAAGAGTGCAGGAGGATTTCAGGACAGGCTTAGCTAAATTCGCTAAATAATCCAGAGCCGCACTAGGTAGGTCAGACCTGTCAACGAACCGGGGCCGGCCAAGGTCGCGGAGCTGCGAGGGTGCGGTGCCCGGAGCGGGGATGGATTTTAAACGCATCGGCCGGACCCGATTCCCGGTTGGCAGCCCGCGTGGAGACCTCCCGCCCCCGCCGAGCGCCCGGGCCCCGCCGTCACTCACGTTTTCTGCACCGGCTTGCGCCGCTTGCGGCTGGCATAGGTGATGTTGGCGCCGCTGCTCATGGTGCCGGCGCCCTGCCGCTCCACCTGCGTCCCGGAGGCGGCGCCCGGCCCGCGCTGCGCCCAGGTGAGCCGCCACCGCCGAGGGCGGGACCGACCGCGACGCGCAGGTGCGGGAGACGACAGAGGCGACGCGGGGCAGCCGGGGTGGCCGCCGAGGAGGAGCCCGCACGCTCGCCCGCTCGCCCGCCCGCCGCGCCCCGTGCCGGGGCCCCGGAGGCACCGCGGCGCCCTGGGGCTTCCCGGCTCCCGCCGTGTGCCGCCGCTCGGAGGCCGGCTCCGCTGCCACCTCCGAGTCCGTCCGTCCGTCCGTCCACCGGTCGGGCTGAGCCTCTCCCGAGCACGCGCGGGCCACCGAGCGTCGAGGGGACCGCACACACGCGCTGCCGCCCGCCGACGACCGGCTCCTCCGCAGCCGAGACCCCGCGCAGCCCGGCCACGCCCCATTGGCCACGCCCCACCTGCTCGGCCCCGCCCCTCGCGGCTCCCAGGGGTGCTCCACCCCTCTTCCCAGCGCGTGATGACGCAGCACGCAGTGACTCCCTGTCTTAGCCCTCTTGCAGAGTTGCTGGGGCTGGGGCCGTGTTCTCCCTGTACCTGTTTTCCAGCCTAGAAGGGGTGTGAGGCCAGATTATGCCTAGGCAAATTCCTTGCAGCCAGACATCAAGATGGACTAGGCAAAGAGCTTAGCTCCTCCTAGAGTTGAGTCACCTTATTTTTGGCAAACAATTACAGTGAGCTGGGAGATAAATACTGGGAGCAGAGAGTGGGGAAGGCTTCAGAAATGCCCTACAAAGCCGAGGCCTTTAGGCTAAGCGCTTTACAGTCCTTCCCTCCCACTTTTACTGTAGTTCCACAGTCGACCATAAAATACCTTTTCCTCGAAAGTAGCCTAGGAGTGTTGAGGCATTGCAGGATGGGTACTAAGTCTGGTGCGGGCAGAGTGGAGCTTTTGTTGGTATTCCGATAGAGCCGGGGAGAAAAACTGGAATGGATATTCAAGAATTCTAGGAGCAAATCACAAAGCCTTGATGAAGAAGTCGGGTTTCAATCTGGAGGCACTGGAAGGCTTTTAAAGGTTTCCTTTGGAACATGATGTTCCCGCTGTCACTGTGGGGAACGGCGAAAACTCTGTGACTGGGAAACAGAATGGATGGAGAAAGAGTCGTTGGAAAATTGATGAGGTGATCCAGGTGCAAGCCCAATGACGGCAGTGGAGATGAGGAAGAAGAGAGAACTGAGGGGAGAGAGCGGGTAACCTCAAGAGAGCAGAGACAGAGAAGTGCATTTTGGGAGTCGGGGGTGATGGCGGAGATGATTTTGATTTGTTTTATAGATTTGGAAGAGATATTAGAAGAAAGGATACATAACAGCAAAGGAAAAGAGTGTATCCAGAAAACTAGGAGCCCCAAATGGTGGCGAGGTCGTGGAGAAAGAGGAACCCTTATTTGCTGTGGGTGGTTGTGTAAACTGGTCCAGCCACTATAGAACTCTGAATGGAGTTTCTCAACAAATTAAAAACAGAACTACCTTATGACCAGCTATACTACTTCTGTGGACACACCTGAAGGACTCTCAGTCATAACAGCTTAAGAAGTGGACCTAGGATACTTGCACAACATGAGTGTAATTTTAGTGGACCATAAAGGAAAATGAAATCTGGACATTTGCAGGGAAATGAATGGAACTTGGAATTACTATGTGAAGCATGGAAGACACAGAAGGACAAATACCTTATGTTCTCTCTCTTGTAGGTCCTAGAGTTTGATTTTTATACATGAGACTAGGAAGGAGAATGTGAGAAAGGAAAGGGAGCTCCTGTGGGAACCAGAAGAGAAAAAGAGAGGATAAGCGAATACAATGACTTGAAATAGAGGAGGGGGCTCCTGAGGAGCGGGAGGAGCAGCAGGCTTGGGCCAAGGGGTTGGGGGAACCAATAGAATCAGAGTTTGAAAAGGCACACATTTCGTTAAGCCCATTGAGTTGTATGCTAATATTAGGAACAAACTTAAAAGTTAAAAATAATAACTTTCTCAGCTATATTTCTGGCTGAGTACTAATGGCAGGAAGAAATTATTACCTTCCTAGGTTTGCAATATAGCTAAGGCATCAGAGAAAAGATGTTGAGTGCACCAGCTCAAGAGGGACAAGCTGGAGCCGTGGTTTAGAGGCCATTTGCTGGTAGACAAAGAAGAGAACACGACGATGTCATGTGGACACTGCAAAAGAACTGCGGGACTGACAGTTGAAAACTCCAGATCTCCACATGGGAGAGCTGGGCCCACTGGTGGAGCCGAAGGCGAAAATAGTCCTGTAATTTCAGCTACTCAGAAGCCTGAGACAAGAGAACCAAGACTCAGAGGCCAGCCTTAACTAAATTGGGAGGCCCCATTATTAATTATTAATTAAAAATAATATGGGTTGGTTTTATGGAGGATAATGGGTTGACTCTGTAAGAAAGACAAAGGGCAATAAGGAACGGCAGATATTAGTAGGAGAGCCGGGAACGTGCCAAAGCAGAAACAAAGTCAGGGCTGCAGTGGACGTGCTAATAGCCAAAGCAATGCTTCAGGGACTTCGCTTTTCAGTCTCCATAGCTTCTCATGGGGACCAGGACCTTCGTGGCTCACACCTATAATCCCAGCACTTGGTGTGTTGATGCAGGACAGTGGCTAGAAGTTCAAGGCTAGTCTAAGCAACAGAGTACGGTTTTTATCTTAAGGGGGGCATAAAAAGAAACGCAGAATTTCTGAACACTCCAGTGTCCATACTGTGCCAGACCCTGACTTAATAAGATCTTCCAGGTGATCCACCTGTTTGAGATTGAGCGCTGTGTGTGGAGGGAGAGGGGACATACCAATGAGACAGAGTCCACTGATAAAGTCCACAGTGAAAATACAATAGGCAGGCAAGTTTAGCCTGAGCTGTAAAGGAATGGGCATGCCCTGTGGTTGGTAGTTTTGTTTTAATTTAATTTTAGAAAAGCATGCATTAAAAGTGGTCTGGGAAATGGCAACAGGAGGGTGGGCATCAATGCTATGTCCCTCATACATATCCCTCCCAAATAACCCAGCACCACTAGGGGAACGTACAGGAGGTAATAAGCCTACTGAGAGTTGCCTTTTCTGAAAGCAATAAAATGAATAAATGAATGAATACTTCTGAAGAAGACTGTTCACATTGATCAGCAAACCAAGGGCACAAACCAAACATCTCCATGTTACCTTTTCTTCCATTCCTTCATCCACATAGACGGAACACACAGTCATTCTATCCCAGCTTTAAGTGGAAAAGAATAATTTCCTATTGGCATAGCGACCTAAAGTGTAAAACACACGCAAAATAGTCCATTGACTGGATCAGTCACCGCTCCTCTACAGGAAGAGGTTGTACTAAACTCTTGGTGGGGTTTTTTGTTTGTTTGTTTTTTAAGTCATTTTTTAAATGGTGGTTAGTCCTATATTACTTTCTGTGTTTGGCTAAAACATTATACAGGAGTCATTTCGTGCTATGTTCTCATATTCAGTCTTAGGTAATAAATTTTTCTATAGCCAAGATTAACGGTCTGATGTTCACAATCAAATTTCAGGAATTCATTTCATTTCAGTAATGACAGTATAAAGTTCCCTTAATAATCAGTGTGCTGATAAAGCCAGTCTTTCCTGTGAGGTAGTAAAACCAACAACATAACATAGATACTTTCTAGCCAACAATGCTTCCAAGTACCACTGCAGAACATGGCTTTCAAATTGCCATGTGTGGCCCCTCACAAAGATACTTTGTTTTCTGTCATCTAGAAACATGTTTTTTCTTGCAATAATTTGTAAAAATTCATTAACACCCAACTACTTTACCAAGTATGAGAACAGCACATTTTAGGAATATTATAAATATAGTTCTTCTATAAGGAAGGAAAATAATCCTAAGCCAATTCTGTCACAATGCTTGTATCCATTCGTGTTGCTAATATATTTAATTTCTGCAAGAAGCCAGACACCGTGTAATACACTAGCGATAACACATTCCCTAATAGACACTACCTTGTCATAGAAGAAAGAACAGCTAATCAAGTGGTCGTGTATGCAAACGTGTAAATGTGTTCATGATGCATGCTCTCAGGGATGCTATGGAATGTGTCACAAGTGGGCTTGATTTGTTAGGGGCAGTCCTCTGAAGCAGCCGAACCAGTCTCGCAGTAGGAATGGGCATTTTGCAAGTGTATAGGGGAGGCTGTTTCAAGCAGACAGACGTTTGGAACACTTGCTTTTTCCCTCCTCTTCAGTTCTGTGCCTCTTTTCCACCTGGCACACTTTTCTATTTCCCTGGTGACACGCCTTAGGGTTTTTCTTTGTTTGTTTTGCTCTTTATGGATCGTAGTCCATGACTTCCAAACTGTGTACTGAGATGACCGAAATGACCAATTCAAAGAGGAACTGTGTTAGATAGATATTTAAATTTTGAAGGCCAGCATTAGTGACATCTCACTGCACACACAACTAACTTGGAATAGTCCAAACTTGAGCATTTAACTACTCCGTTCCTCTTGCTGTATGTGTGTGACACACTGCTATCATAAAATACTATGATGAGGAATTACTGTGGAACACAAAATAAAGTTGTTTGCTCTCTGATTATAAGTAACATACCGCACAAATGAATAGCCTAATAAGAATGAAATAAAGCATCTAATGAATGTCTATTATTTTTTGTATAGCTTCTATGTTGGAAGACTTCTAAGTTCTTAGACATATATAAGTTTAAAACTAACTACTTAATAAATTCAACTGCTTTTTCTTTTTCCTACAAGCCATGTAAAACTTATGGATACACTTAAAATATTGTAAAAAAATAAAGTGTAGAAAACCCTGACATTGTTCAGCTCTTTACTTAAGAAGCCAGAAACTCCAGGGCCAGGGAAACAAGTTTAGATTCTAGGGCTTGTCAATTCTGCGGTTCAAATCAGTTTAAATATAACTTATCTCTCTCCAGTCTGCTTTAATTCATTTCTTAAACATGTCAGTTTATACAGTGCTTCTTTGTGGTGCAGCACTGAAGAGTAGCACACAGTTATATGTCTCAGTTATTTCTAGATGCTTGATTTCTCCTTTACTGGCGTGGGTGTTCTCCCACAATGCCAGAGTCAGAAGGAACAAAGACTTAACAGAGGTGAAAGGATTCTGTAAATAAGGGTGAGACTGACAAGGGTAATTGGCATCGTCCTTGACAAAGAACCTACAATAAAATGTAAGAATTATTTGTTAGCTGTCAAAGTTACTTTCTCTTACCTAGGGGTAATCAAGTGGTTTGTTCACATTTATGTATCTGTCTGTCTATATCTATCAATCTATCTGTCTATCTATCTATCTGGCTGTGTGGGAGAGGACACTGCATGTACATGAACACATTGTGTCATGGCACACATGTGTAGGTCAGAGGACAACTTGTGGGAGGCCATACTTTTTCCTCCATGTAAGTTCGAAGAATTGAACTCAGGCAGTCAGGCTTGGTCTTGAGTTACTTTACCTACCAGCAACCCTGCTGGCCCAGCATTCTTACGTTTAAATGCTACTGTTTTATTTTCAGGGCCTCTTATTTTAATATATATGAAATTCAGTCATGAGGAAGTTGATAAAGCTTTCTGTTTCACACGATAAGGTTCCTATCCTATTTAGTAAACATTTTATTAAAATATATGTGTAAAGATAAATTTTTGTGAAGCTATTCAACTTCAGAGATAAATATATTTGAGGTTGGAATAACAATATGTGCTTTCTGCAAGTTAAGCCAAAAATATAGAACAAGCTGAAAAGAAGATAAATTTATTCTAAAAAGAGAAAATGATATTAGCTTTGAAATGTTACAGAAAGATAAACTGTAATGGAGCTGAATCTAACAGTCTGTCTTCTAAGTTTGCTAACCTGGAAAGACTAACATGTTCTCACGCATAACAAGTGACAAGGCAGTGTATTCTTGAGAACTATTTAGCTTGCATTCAATCAGTCTTGTAGACAGTGATCCTTAATCTGTTTTACATACTATTCTAACCTCAAAGAGCCAAAGAACATATGTGTAGTTGGCCATGTAATTCAGAACAGGTTAAACACAAATTATTCATATATGTATCCAGATATCCTAAAACGAACACTGACGGTATTTCATGCAAATACTTTGTCTTTAGTCCTAAACTACTGGCCTTTTTTCCTTTATGTACTTTCCCTGTTAAGAAGACTTTATAACACATATGTAGTCGGGACTTACACATACATATTAGGAGGATAGCTTTGGTACCCATCTTAGGAAAAGTGCTATACAAAGATGGTGCTATAAGGCATCAAAAGAAAGAAAGTTCTGTCGTTACCTGATGGACCCAGTTGCATATTTAATGGCAAGGACAGCCGGAGCAGAATGTTCTGGAAAGCAGCACATTCACAGCCCTCCTCCAAAATCAGGCTGTGAGAACGTCCCCTGTGAAGCTCTACATTTGAGCTCAGCGACTTCCCTGCCTACACACAGATGGAATTCCTGGATGCATAGAGGAGGCCCAATAGAAATGAGTTAGAGGGTTCAATTTATTCTACTTCATAGACAAATCTGACATCCTGTCCATCTCTGCTTTGAGTTGAATCCTTTTGATTATGCTGAAGAGGTTACATAGGGCTGGGCTCGTCTCTGGAGACAGCTTATTTAGTATGCACAAAATCCCGAGTTCAACCTCTACTACTACAGAGAATAAATGCATGAGCAAATGAACAGATTTACACTGAGCAAACTTTCCACGGGGGAAAAGCATACAAATCAAATAGTTAGGTGACAACACATTGGTCATCAAAAAATGTACTAAAAATATTAAATTAAATCAAGTTTTTGATAATGTGAACTTTTTAAACCTATAAATCAAGGTTTTTGAGAACTTACTTTAAAACACTCATATGTCATTTTCCCATAGCATTTACTGATATAAGTAAGAACATTTTGCTAGTGTCATATTTATGCCAAATATTCAAAAGATTTTTTTAAAAGCACATCACTATTGGGAGGAAAAGTCAATATGCACTCTTATATAAAATCCCCGCTTTGAATCCGCTGGCAGGCTTTGAATTTAGAAGCTGTTAAGTGAAAACGATGGGTCTCTCGGGCTTCCCTTGAGTTCAGAGTGGAAGGCTCACTTCAGCAATGATGGCCTTAGCAGAACCACGTGACAAGTGGAAGCCAGTGTCAGGCAGCACAGTGCCCCAACCTTGGTATTCCCTCATCGATTGCCTTTGAGGGTGGTGTATAGAAGGTGATGTTCTGATAGAATTTCCTCCAATTTCTTGTAAACATGTCCCACACCATATATCAGTAAAGGAAATATGAAACAGATCATACTTTGAGACAGTATGTCTCAATGTACCAGCTCTTTCGAAGTTGGCTATGATTTACAGACATGAAACTGTATTGTCAAAGCCTTCATTATACGTCATTCTTAAGAAGTCAAATGTCACAGCAGCATGAAAAAGTACATAATAGCTGTTTCCTTGTATTTTCAAAGTCTCCTAAAGAAAGAAAAATCCACTCTTGTAGAAAGTGAAATATGAGACACTTTCCCACTAGACGCTGTCGTTATATCTAACATGTTGCTAAGTGGCAATTTTTTTAAAAGTTTTGAGAAAACTCCAATTTACAAATCACTTAACCAATTCAAGACTAAGGCACGTTAATGCCGATCATTTCATCCCTAATAACACACATTTCTAAAAATTGAGTATTCCTTTCTCTATGTGTCTATAGTACAAAACAAGTAGATACACTCCGGGCAACCACTTTAGGTCAGTCATATCATTTGTTCTTACAGAGGAAACTGAGCCATTTTAACTAACTTGAGTGACTGAATTCTTATATAAATTTCATCATCTCTTGAATTTTAACCTAATATTTCACTTAGGTCTAAACAGAATTTCCCCAATTACCTATGAACATGGTCTCCATGAAATATTAATAAAGGAAACAGCCTTAGATATAACAAACTAACAAAAACAGTTTGATCATAAATATAAACAGAAGCATACTATAAATTTAAATTTTCTTTTAAGGTATAGATCAGGAAATTTTGTACTTACATCATTGAGCACAAACACACACACACACACACACACACACACACACACACACACACACACACACACACATGCACACGCACACATATATATCTCCAAAGTCACTTTAAGACGTATTTGAAAAAAATTATAATGTAATTGAAAATGAATGAGACATTTAAGGTCCACTCAATTTTTCTACTTTATCCATATGTTTTATTTGCAGATTACATAATATTCAACATTAAGTTATAGATCTAAGAGAATTTGATTTTGAAATCTTACATACTATTTTCTATTATGCATGATTAAAATTCAAGAGAATTTAATACCTTAGCTCTTTCCTTTTCCTGTGTGTGGTCATCAGACAGCACAAATTAAACTAAAGAAAAAGCTACAAATATTGCCATTTGGTAGCTTTCAAGGGCACCAAGAAAGGCACTAAGGCAGCTTGTGATAATGTTCTTTCCCCCTTGAATAAGGAGGCTTGTGTAGCGCTGACATTAAAAGGATTAAACAGCAAGCCTGCTGAGAAAATGCTCAGAGGTATTAAACCCTGGCAGTGTTGGTTTAACTGTAAGTACTGTAGAATGAGATTAAGTCCAAGTTTGGAAGGAAAACTAGCTTTGACAGGAGACTAAAAGGTAACAGTTTTCACAGATGCCCAAATTAATGCTTCAGTGAAAAATGTAATTAGCACACGATTTGAAAATATGTCTCTCCTGGCAAGTGTCTCTAGAGCAATCAGAACTGCAGGCTGATGGGCTGGAAAGAACGCTGGGCAAAGGGCCAGAATCTTGGACTTCAAACTTGTTGCTGTAGCATTTCCCAAAACTTTGATCCAGATGATGAATATGGCCAGTTGTAACCATTCTTCCTTCTTTATAAAGTGCATTTTTGCACCGCAGAGACCAAAGGGCCGAAAATGGAATTCCCCAGATTCCCATGGCAGGGAAGTTTCAGAAAGCGGATTAGATTCAGTTAGAGGCCAAAGTCGCCTTCCTGCCACTGGCTTCGCTTTGTGCGAAGTGGCCTTGTGGAAGAAAGGCTCATCTATGACAGGGTTTCGGGTCTGGGAGCCTGTTGAGTGACAGCTGTGGTGGTCCCCGGTCATTTTGTTGTAATTGCAGTGGCAAATTTGATGATGGTTTTACGGGAAATTCTGTATTTGCCACCTTCCCCGTAGAGGCAGAGACAGCAGTCACCCTGCTAGTCACTTGTAGGATATTCTGGAAACAGTTCTCGATGCCCAGCTTAGAGCAGCTATCTCCAGCCTTTCCAATTATTTTGTAATCTTTTAATTCCTTGTAAATAATCTCTGTCTACTTAAAATGCCCAGAGATTATCCTGTCTCCCATTGAGTTCTAATTGATAGAGAGGTAAATCGTATTCTTTTACACGGTCTTTGAAAGGACCAAGCAGGAATACACTTTTGAAAAAATGGCCACGCCTGCCAACTAGCAGCTGTCAAATGACCTCATTGTATTCTGTTATAATTATTAATTTTAGCAACATAATATATGTATATTTCATGAAATAGTCTTTCTCTTGGGCATATAATTCAAAAACAAATTATTGCATATCTCTAAGTGTCCAGATACTACACAGGCTTCAGTTTGCCAAGAATAGCCATGTGCTTGCATGACATATTTCTTACGGCTGTAATGGAGAGATTACTTCAGAGTTACATTTTTCTGTTTCTCTACCACTTTTCTCTGATAGCGGCATGGTGGCCTACGCTGTGTGCGGGAGGGAGCCGACACCTGCTTCTCTGTGTGGAGACTCTGAGAAGGAGCAGAAACGCCACTTTGTTCTGTGTTCTCCATCTCTGCATCTTCTAAAGGAATCAGAACATCTTTTTTCCTGCCATCAGTTTATGCATAGCTCTGTTTGTTGCTGTGCCCGCGGTATCAAGAGACTTTGCACTCTCACCCCAGACATCCAGAGGTCTTTCTATCTTGGTGTCGTGAACTAAAATTAAAACTGGAAAAAAAAAAAAACCCTCAAAAACAGATTGTGTCTCTCAGGAGATTTTCAGTTAAAACATTGGAAACCATTTGATGTTGTGGCTTTCTCTGGATGAGTGTAGTGGATGTTCTTTGAAGTGATAACCTTGAAGCTTATTTATGTATTTATGCCTCAGAAATCGCATAATCTGAAGAGCAGAATTTCCTGAAGCAGCCATGACTCACTAAGTCATCTCTGAGTACTGCGTCAGTTTGTCACAAAACAAAATCCATACTGTGTTTGCTTTGGGCAAGGGCACTTAAACATTTAGTGCGGCATGTGCAATTATCAGGAATGCAGAACCATAAACAGTCGCACACACGTGTTATAGTATAAGGTGTCTTTGCAACATGCTGTAGTACTGTTTGGAATTAAATTGTTGTGACATAATATGTCTTCCGGGTGCTATAGAGTGGTGTGATTCAGTTCTCATAGTTCAAAACTTTTTTTTTTTTTGCTGTAAGTGAAAACTCCATTACATAATGATATGAGATTCTGGCATAGGTATTATAGCTACGTATGATTTTCATGTGATATGATGATCAACACATCATATGATTTATGGGGATTCAGTAATATGTGTGTGTGTGTGTGTGCGTGAGAGAGAGAGAGATTATCTTCTTTTGCTTACTTTAATGTTTCAAAGTCCACCCATGTCTTAGCATGTAGCAGTACTTCATTCTTTAACACGAATAGACGAAATGTGAGAAAGGCAAATAATAATATCTAGTTGTATGCCTATCCTACATCTTGTCAGTTCATCAGTTGATAGACATTTGGGTAGTTTCTGTTTGGGACATTATGAATAATATTCATGTGCAAGTTCCTTGAGTGAGCTTCTTTTCAGGATGTGAAATAACCCCTCAGGCTTTTACGTTGGAATAGGTGGTGGGTGCTGCTTTGAGAGGTTATGGAACCTTAAGAAATGAGGCCTGCCTGGCATCTGTAGGGCACCAGGTTTATGAGGTATAGCCTAACTGGGTTCTGTGCTTCCTCTCCGCAGGTGACCAGGTGCAAGCTTCCCGTAAAAGGTGGTGACCCAGTCACCAAGCCACCAGGAGCTAAAATAGCTCCAGCTTCACGGTCACATCATGTCAGGGGTTTGCCATAGTGCAAAGAAAACCAACACATATACTGATACACTCATTTCCTGGAAGTCTACGTGCAGGAGTAGGATTGCTGCGTTCTAGTAACCATGGCTAACTTTTTGAGAGGCTGCCCAGGCAGTTGCTCAGTGGCTGTACCACTGAGAATGTGCCTACGAGCCTCAGAAGGGGTTACAGGTTTTCTAGATTCTTGCCAGACCTCACTGTTGTTCTTTATATAAACAAGTTTTTTGAGACAGGGTTTCTCTGTGTAACCCCAGAAAATTGGAGTTTAGTCTATAGAGCAGGCTAGCCTCGAACTCAGAGATCTGCCAGCCTCTGCTTCCCAAGTGCTGGGTTTAAAGGTATAGGCCACCACTGCCTGCCTATTATAGCCATTTAATGGGTGTGCAGTGATATTTGTTTCCCTAATAACTAAGGATTTAACCATCTTGATATTTGTAGGTTTTTATGTCCTCTCTGGAGAAATGTTTCCTCAAATCCTTTGCCCATTGCTAAGTTGGGTTATTTTACTGCTGAATTATGCATGTGTATAATATGTATGTTATATATAATCATAATATAATACATGTATATATTCTGGTATTAAACATTTGTATAAATAAATGTTTATGTATTTAATTTATATAAATGACTTAAAATATTTTGATTATCTTTTTACTTTCTTGGTAATGTCTTTTCATGTACATTTTAGCTTTAATAAAATCCCATTTGCCTTGTTTGTTTCTTGTGCTAATAGGGTCACATCTAAAATGTGTCAAATCTGAGATCAAACATTTTGTCTTTATTTTCTTCTGAGAGTTTCACAGTTCTCGTTATTGCATTTTGTTTTACATTTCATTACCTTTATGCGAGTGGGGCGGCACGAACAGAGAGCTGTGTCTGTGTGCGTGTCAGAGGGAAACCTGTGGGACTCAGTTCTCTCCTCGCACCGGAGATGTCCAGGGATGGGACTGACTCCTCCAGCCTGTCGCCAGGCGACTTTACAGACAGAGCTGCCTCAGTGGCCCCTGTCTCATCGGCTTTGTGCCTACTGCTGCGGGTTTCCTGAGGTTAAGCTTGTTCCCTGCCCCCACATTTTGAAGCAGATCATCACTGGCTTCAAGGTCACTTATATCCTTCAATTATGAATTTTATAAATTATGTATATATAAAATCGCACTTGTTACACAAAACCAATACTTATCAAGGAGGTAATCTAGGACAATCACCTCGCTTATATCCTCAACAGAGCAGTTTCTCTCCATGCATGCTGACTTGTCAAAAATCAAAGGTCTAAAACTCAAACTTGTAAAAGATTGTGCAGAAATCATGAATGAAAAATTATATATAATTATAGTCAGGCCTCTTATGTAATACAGTTTAAATCACATACGTCTAGAGGACATGGCCCTATCATAGGTGTTCTGTTGTGGTTCCTTTTGTACACAGTGGAGCCCACCGTCAGAGGCACAGGAAACTTGACCCTCATTTTCTATACACACCTTAGTGAGCCCGGACTGCATCAGCATCACTGATCCTAAAAAGGGGAGCACAGTTCTTACGTTCTGCCCATTATTGGAATAAAGAAGTAGAAGGACATAAGCAGTCACATCCATTCCCCGTGGTGGAGGCACTGAAGAACAAGGAGTAATTCATTTTAGCCCAGTCAATCACATAGAAAACGTCTTAGTTAGGGTCGCTGTTGCTGCGGAGACACCACAACCATGGCAGCGTTTAGAAAGAAAAACATCTCATGAGGGCTTACCTACGGTGTCTGAGGTTTAGTCCGTTGTCATTATGGAGGGTAGTATGGCGGTAGGCAGACGCGGTGCTGGAGAAGGAGCTGAGAGAACTGCATCTCGATCTGCAGGAAACAGGAAGTAAACTGTCCCACACTGGCTGTAGCTTGAGCATATATGAGGTTTCAAAGCTCACCCCAACAGTGACACACTTCCTCCACCAAGGCCACACCTACCCCAAGGCCATACCTATAGGCCAAGCATCCAAACACATGAGTTTAGGGGGCCATACCTATTCAAACCACCACAGAAAGTAGAGTACTTGAGGAGGTGTTGAGATGAAAACTATTTTAGGAAGAGAAGATGGAGGTGCAAAGAGTTGTCCACTCTGCTAGATGGCATGCAAGGCCGAGAAGAGGATCTGTGTGAGTTATCATTCATGTCACACCAGTCACAATGCCTGACTGGAATAATGTAAAGGAGGTGCGTGGGTTATCGTTCACATCACTGTATTCATAGAGCCTGATTGCAGGACAGATTTTTTCAGTTCCAGGGGCTTCTGTCTTCATGGTAGAGAACACAGTTAGAGAAGCTCAGTTCATGGAGTTGGCAGTGTGTGGTGGGGACAGCTCACAACACAGTGGGCCATGAGACAGAAAGCAAGGGAGGAAGTAAAAGCCCAGATAGAATCTTCAAAGGCCCACCATTAGTGACCTAAGTCTACAATCCAGTCCCCACCAACTAAAGGTTCTACAGCCTCTCAAAACAGACAGTCAGCTGGGGAACAAGCATTGAAAATACAAGCAGTCCAAGGCAGTTCTGTTTCCAATCATAACTGAAGAAAAGCAAGCACAATATGCTGGGAGAAATATTAGTGTTTTGGTGTGCCTGGATGCTAGAATGAAATAGGAAATGTTCTGGCAGTCGAAAACAGAGAACAAATATCACTGGAGTTAAAGCTGTGGGCTTGGTCATGCAGGCCACTGGCCGTCACAGTTTTCAAGTTGGACATGGTCCTGTATTTCTCACAGTGCATATTGCTGTTGCAAAGATCTACTTTAAGCGTGAAGTACATCACGCTTAAAGCTATGAGCTAGGCAGTACATCATAGTGAACTTGGAGTCTGGGAAATTCAAGTCAAATTCAGCCTTCTCAGATAAGCAGTCAGTGAGCTTTAATTGGATCCCATCATCTCTATAAGCCAAAACATCACAGGTACATTGTAAATGTGATGATATAGAAAAGTCATTTGCATGCTTCCTAGCTAATATTGCATGATCAGTAAATAATAGCTACAAATAGTAAAATAATCTTTGAAATCAAAGACTGCCTTGTCTCTGCAGTGTCAAATAAGGTGTGTTGACCTTCAATACACTCTTAATTATTGTTATATGCAAACATGTACATACATGCATATTTCTAATGCTACTCTATGTGTGTTTTCATGGCTGATCATTTGCATTTGATAACCAATTGGAAACTATCTCTCCCACTCTTAGCATTCCTTGGGAAGGCAGCTTTTAAAAAATACTTTTAACAAAATAAAATATAATAACATAAAAAGACCATCATATTGAAGTTGGACAAGACAAGGGAACAGGAAAAAAAGATCTCCAAGAGAAGGTACTAGAACCAGAGACCCACTCATATATACATTCTGGATGTATTTATACATGAAAGCACTAACAGGACCTGGTACAGACCTATGTATGCCCTATTGCCCCTGCAGTCTCTGTAAGTTCATGTGAGCTTTGCCCAGTTGTTTTAGACGGAGTTGCTCTCCCGCTGGTCTCCATCCCCTCTGTCTCCCCAACTCCTCTGCTCTTCTTCCAAGGGGTTCCCTGAGCTCTAAAGGGAAGAAGTTGATGGAGATATCTAGTTTGTAGCTGTATGTTCCAAGGTCTCTCTCTCTCTCTCTCTGCATAATGTCTTGCTGTGGATCTCTGTATTTGTTCCCGTCTGCAGCAGCAGGAAGCCTCTCTGATGAGGGCCAAATAAGGAACCAATCTATGACTATAGAAGAACATCATGAGGAGTCATTTTATTATTACTTTTTTTTTTTTAGAGAGAGTAGTACTTTGTTTCACCCTAGGTCTCTGACCTATCTAGTCTCTGGTTCTTGGTCAGCAAGCAGTGTCCATCTCTTGGAGTTGGCTTTAGGTTAAATCAGGCTTGGTTACTCCCACAAAATTTGTGCTGCCATTGCCCTAGTGATTTTGCAGATGGGACAGATTTTAGATTAAAGATGTTGTGGTTGGGTTGGTGTTTACTTTTCTCCACATTTTATGGGGGACTAGAGCTGGAAGAAGGGCATGAGACCAGGAGAATCTGGTGGGATGGGAGAGGAGAGATTGCAATTGAGGGAGGGAATGAGGGCAGAGTCTGTTAGAATTGAAAAGCATTTGAGGGGTGGTATGGAAGCCTAGTGCAGTGGAACTGTACTTATATACTTATGTGCAGTGCACTATACTTCCTATAGTATATGAAGGTGAGCCTTCCTAATGAGGTCTTTAAATAATAAGGGGGCAAAGCCCCTACTTGCCATCCCTTGTCACCAAATGACACTTCCAGTACTAGGCTGGGTTGTTGGCCCAAAACAGCAAGGCTGTTGCCAAGACAATATGTTGACTGAGTTTTTCTGTCCTGCCCAGTTCCCACAATCGTTAAGTCCCAAAGAAATCACACAGAGGTCTACATTAACTATAAACTTATTGGCCCATTAGCTCAGGCTCTTAATAACTCTTTGAACTTATATTAGCCCATTATTCTTATCTGTATTAGCCACGTGGCCCGGTACTTTATTCAGCAAGGTAGTCAAATCTTGCTTCTTCTGTGGCTGAGTCAGGATTGCAACTAGGACTTCCTTCTTCCCAGAATTCTCCTGTTCTCCTTGACCCACCTCTACTTCCTGTCTGGTTGCCCTGCCTATACTTCCTGCCTGGCTACTGGCCAATCAGCATTTATTTAAAATATAATTGACAGAATACAGAACATTGTCCCACACCAACAATAGGCTGCTCTCCACAAACTGTCAGCAAGGCCCAGTTGCAGAGCACAACACTCACATGACTGTCAACCGCATTGCAGAGGACAACACTCACACAACTCGTCTGACATGGAGGGGCTGGGCTGGTGCCTACATAGACCCATCTCCTCATGGCTCGGTGTCTATTTCACAGAGGAGGTGACTTTCAATGGATGCTTTCCTTCTTGTCTTCCCACCTTATTAAAATTTCCTGAAATTTCCTCATTTTCCAAGGACAATTCATGTATAGAGGATGATTTATGAGGAATGCTTGGGGTTTGCGAGCACTGCACGTCGATCCTAAGGACTTCTGATTGAAGAAATGAGAAAATAATACATGACAAACATGTGAGTCCTGGGAAATGAGGAAACAGTTTTTTCTGGAATATGCTCTCCCTCTTCAGACCCAGCTAACATTCATCCTGTCCAGCCCTTGCCCTTGTGTGTCCTCCTCCTCCTCTTCCTTCCCCCCCTCTCTACTCAGCAGATTTGGATCTGTGTGTCCCTCGTTTCACCATGTCTTGTCTGATTCATTTTTTCCGTTGGGTCATACTACTGCCAGACAGATCACAATGATGTCTTACATATCTCTTTTATCAGAAAACAGAGAACGTGTTTTAAGATATGGGTTCTGCAAACATCTTACGTTTTTATATGTCTAAGGACAAAGGAACTTCTTTTCTGCTCCTTCTATATTTCTGTGAAGAAGAATCATTGGAGTCACAGTCCTAGCTCCACCTCCTCCTCTTAAGAGAAGGAAAAGAAAGTTCCATGGCAGCGTGTGGCATCTGTAGGTCTGTGTTCTCCACTGGGTCAAGAGAGAGCCCTACCTTTTATTCCAACTTCTCTGCTCCGGGCCCAGTAGAGACTTCATTTCCAGGGCAGTCTGCTCTGGAGGTGCAGGCTTTGGCTCTTTGGGGAAAGTGGGAACACAGTGTTCCCATGCAGGTTTGCTCTAGAGGCAAATGTTTCATCTCCAGTGAACTCAGCAGGCAGGTAACTGGTGAATATCTAGTTGTCTGCACTGGCTGACGTGATTCTCAATACACTTTGAACACAAGAAGGGATGAACTGAAATCCCCTACAACTCCAATAATTTTTACAGACTTCAAAATTAATTCAAATTCCAACCTCTCTGCAAAGCCTTTCCTAGGGGTACCGAGCAAAAGTCCCTCTTCGCTCTGTGCTTAATAACTCATTGATGGAAACCATTCACCTGGCACTCATCAAATACTGTTTTACTCAATGCATTGTACTCAATACATTATTTTAAAAAGATGTGTGTGTTTTTATTTTTATTTTATGCGTATAGAAGTTTTTGCCTACAGGTATGTATGTGCATCACATGTGTGGCTGATGCCCATGGATGCCAGAAAAGGGTATCAGATCCCCTGGAATTTGAACTACAGAAGGTTGTGAGCTGCCATGTGCATGCTGGGAACTGAACTTGGGTTTCTACACGAGCAACCAGGATTCTTACCCACTGACCCATCAGGCCAGCCCATGTGCCCTACATATCATAACCCTTGAGTAGAAATGTGCCATGTTTCCTTTCATACCACAGGAAGGGAGATGACAAATTAGTAAAATAAAAAAGCCTGTGTCAAGAGAAAGCAAAGAGATGCTGGTTAGAGGGGGACTATTCAGCATTTCTTGTATAGGGTTAGCCTCTTGGATCATTTTCAAAAATATATTGAGAAAACAAACCTTCAAAACTAAAAATAATAGAAAATAAAACTATTGCGAGGAACATTGTAAGCCTGTAAGCCCTACTGAGAACACTGAAAACCGCAAGTCAACATCATGTTGATGAAAGAGAACTGCATTCCAAGGTTACACTCAGTGTTAGGCCCCAGAGAGCTACATAGAGATGGCGCTGAAAATAGATGTAGCTCACTATGATACTGGAATTCTCTAAGCAATTTCTTTTTTAAATTCTAGAGCTTGAAAATCATTCTCAGAGCTCTGCACCAGGGAAAAATATGCTGATTCCACTTTGGAGCTACACTGAGTCTTCAATTAGATAGACTCGTTTGTCCTATTACGGAAAAGTGGTGATAACATAGGAACACAGCCTATGCTCAGCCCATGAATGAACTTTATCCCAGTGTGAAGAACCAGGGACTACAGAAGACTAGATGATTTGCCTTTATTCTTCTCTAGGATACAGCAACCTATGAGCTGTTTCTCACTTTGGTGGATATAAACTTGGTTTCTCCGATAGTTAGAAATTCTTATACTCTAGCTCAGAGGCAACTAAAAAATGACCTAAGACAGGTAGACATCTGTAACAGCATCACGATGAATGTGGAATTAGAGTAGTAATTAGATAATGAAAGGCTCCAGCAGGGCCGAGCATGGCAAACATGGTGCCAATAGGTTTTGCCATTCACTCCCTTTCCTCTCCCTTGCTGTTAGATTCCTAGCCCCCAAGGTCTATTCCCTTATTTGGCCACTGACTCATTCTTTAGACAAAACACCAAGGTCCAAAATTAAAATTCCTTTCTTGGCTACTTTGTCCAGTCAGGGTTCACCAGTTCACCCTGGCACAGACTCCCTTCTTTTCCTATTTAAAAACCCACTCCTGCAGAAACAAACACCTGCTTGCTGCTTTCTGCGTGCTGCTTGATGTTGCCACTGCTCCTGCTGCTGTCTGCCTTTGCAGCCCCCACCTTTGCCTCTCTAGGGTAATAAATCTCTTTTGTGCGGAGAATTTAGCATCTGGGTGTGTCCTGTACTGACTCCCAGGGGCCAACACCCTTACAGATAAAGTATGTATTAAAATGCAGTTTGTGGATTCTGAATTCATGGTACAAACGTAGCATAGGAAATTATGCATTAAAAAAGTAAAAACATGTACTTTAAAAAAGAAATTTCCCACACCGCAAACCAGCCAGAAACTAATGTAGCTGCCGACAGACAGACACATCTGCTTAAGACGATGGAGGGTGAGACCCAGACAGCTGGAGAGTGCCGTCCTGGGCTGGCTGCCAAATAGAGGGCAGCATTTTCCATGCCAGCCTTATAGGAACTGGCAATGATGCTGTCCCCAGTAGGAAACGATGGGCAGATCCCAAAGTCAGATATCTGAAGAACGCATACTGATGCTGGGGCAAATAAACCTCAAACTGAAACTTCCTCCCTTCCACAACTGACTATAAATGTCCAATTCTGTTTCATTTATTATTTTTATTTATTTAATTATTTATTTGTTTAGGGTTTTTTTTTTTTTGAGACAGGGTTTCTCTGTGTAACAGTCCTAGCTGTCATGGAACTAGCTCTTATAGACCAGGCTGGCCTAGAACTCAGAGATCTGCCTGCCTCTGCCTCCCAAGCGCTGAGATTAAAGGCATGCGCCATCACCACCCGGTGCAATAGGTGTTTGTAAGGAAAAAAATTACAAGGTTTAAAAAGTCATTTCTGTCTTTTTTGTTAAGGATCTAATATTTGCTAATCAAGACACGCAGATTACAGGTAGATCGCCATGGAAACAGGCATGAGGGTAGGAGTGCCCGAGCACAACCTTTGATTCATCAGAAATTCCTCATTGGCCTGCTGCGACTTCTTAAAGTCCCGTATCTGGTGAAAACCCTTGGTCTGCGGCAATCCCTGAGAGCCAGCTCCACAGCCGTATCCCTTTCTTGATGCTGTAACAAAGCACCCGACAAGGCAGCTAAAGCAAGAAAGGGTTTATTTGGCTTCGGAGTTTGAGCAGGACACCATCCACTTGGCAAGGGAAGGTTCGTGTTACCAGCAGAAGACAGTTGAGGTCACACTGTGTCCACAATCGAAGAGAGCAGGAAGCGAGGCTCAGTTGAGACCTCCACGCCTGCCTGCAGTGACCTATTTCATTCAGCAAGGCTCCAAATGTTCCACAACTTCTGAACCAGCGCCATCAGCTGAAGCCAAGGTTTCAAGCATATGAGCCTATAGGAAATTTTGCACGTTTAAATCACCACGCAACTCTCACCCCAAATGGAATCAAACAACTTAACAGTATTTCTTAACTCAGCTTCCTCCCCTGTCCTGCTGTTTGTGTGTGTGCGTGCATGTGTGTGTGCACATATGTGTGTGTGTGTGTGCAGTTGCGTGTGCATACAGCCTTGTGTACAGAGACCAGATGAAGACAACAGGTGTCCTGCTTGCTTCCTCTCCGTCTTAGTCCAGTTTTAACAAGGCTTCTCAATGGACCTGGAGCTATGCTGGGGCCGGAAAGCTCTAGCAACCCTCCTGTCTCTGTGCCCTAATATTTATGTGGGGCCATGTTAAACTCTTTACAGGAGCGCTTGGGAATGAACTCCAGTCCTTGGGGTTTCACAGCACGTGCTACTACTCCGTCCACTGTCTCCTCGGCACATCTTGCTTTACATATACTTAGAGCCCTTGCTACCGTCTACCCCTGACATCATTAGAGTCTCATCATGTGATGCATTTCCTCTCATCACTTAAGATACTTTTACCTGCCCTGCTTCAGTCACAAAGAAACTGGGAGTATTAATACCTGGCCCCATATCTTCAGCTAAGACAGAGTCCTGAGAAATTTGTGGTATTGTCTAGCGTGAATCAAGAACATCAGGTAAGTTTATTCGTGTGCCTGCTTTCCTTCTTTGTCAGAAGACATGCCACCACACAGTCCTACCTTGCTAGGCAGAATCACCAAAGAGTATCTCCAATGTTTAAAGCATGCCTTGCATTCTATGGAAATGCGACTACATTTGAACTACTATTGCGGCCCACTGCAAAGTCACAGAGAGTATTCTGCGTCTACTTTAATGAAACAAGGCAAGACATTTTTTTCACCAGAAACATATATTCTAAATTTTAAGATTAATTTTGTTCTCTGCTTATTTTAGGATCTGGGACTCTAGAGGGAAATGTGGCATTTCCATGACACGGGGACGAGTTGGTTCCAGCTTCATAGCTGCCTCATGTTGCTTTTGGCTGTGGTAAAGGATCATTAGCCTTCTCTCTTTAAATGCATTTGCACACGTGCTGTGACAGTCTGTGATGCACTGCTGATCCGGTGCTTCTTTTGGGAGGATCTGTTCAGTGTTTGTCTGTGTGACTCGTCTGGCTCAGAAGTTTTGAGTCAGAAGTGAAACACGTAGCTAAGGCAAAGAGAATTTTAAGAAGTGAAACTCAAAACAATAAAACTATTCATAACACAAAATTACTTATGCTATTATTGTAAATGGCACTTACAGGATATTTACTACATGTCAAATATGAAATGCTTTATAAAAATTCTACTGTCCTAAGAGATCCTTGAAGCAGCAGTTACTGTGGCCGCAACTGTACCTACATGACTTGCTGGAGATCTCCCAGCCAGCAGCAGTGGGACTCTGCTGATCTGTGAATATCGCACACTTCCACAGAACTGGGCACTTCCCTTATCACCAGGCTTCTCCAGCTTCTTGGTCATTGCTGTTTCCCACAGTAGAGAGCACCATCTCCTTCTGCCGTGGGTACCATTACCTTCTCTGCAGTAATCCGACAACCCAGAGACGTATAGGAACAGCAGTTCACCAATCTCTGTTAAATGGATGAATCTCTAAAGAAGCAATACACTTAAGAAGCAGCAAGACTTAAAGAAGAACAGTCTGTGAACTTTCCTCTTCCGGGCTTCCACATGGATCCCTGCTCCCCGACACCATCACTCAAGCCTGGCTTTTGAAAGAGGCACAGCTAGGAAGTGCACAGACTGAAAGATGGAACCGAGACAAAGCCAGTCTCTACACAGAGAAGTCATGCTCCATGCTATAGGAAGCATTGTAGTTCTTTAGTAGCTCAACATTTGAGATTCTGGATTAATTCTCAAGAGCAAGGGCATTCTTGAACACACTGTCCTTGGGGGCAGGCTGATTTTCTCCATCTCCTTTATTCCTCAGGGCTTTGTTGCCAACCGAAATAGGAACAAATAAAGGAAATAGAGCAGCTGATTTAGGATTACTGATCCCACCCTTCACCCTTCCCTGCACCCTTCCACCCTTCTGTAACAGTGCCCCACCTTGGGTTCACCATGCTTAATTTGTTAGAGTGAAGTCAGGGAAGAATAGTAGTCTGCTCACGTAGAGATGCTTAATGTGCTCGGGGACATTTCATACAGTTACCATGTGAAAACCGACTCAGGCCTTTCTGAACAGACCAATCACCAGGTGAAGGTCTGTCTGGAAGATTAAGCTATGGACAGTGAGGTGGGTGGAGCCATGTAAGGTGATGACAAGAAACACAAAGGTTTTGTGGCTGAGGATATAGGTCAGAAGGTAAGCCCTAAGTGTGTGCTAGGCTCTGTGTTCAGAGTGGGGAGCAGGAAAGAAGGGGAGAGGGAGAAGGGGAGGAGGAAATAATCAAACTTTATGAAGAACATACATAATAATTAATGTAATACCATAGTTTTACAAATATATCTTTAACTAGAAATAATGTTTGCTACATCTTGAAAGCATGAAATGGAAATTTCTTGGGTATTTTCATGGTAGGTTAGGAATAAGCTCAATTTACTCAACACAATAGGCGTTGTTCTGCTTGTGTGCATGTGTGTGTGTTATATTTGTGTATATGTTCATATGTGTGTGTTGGGGTGCACAGGTATGGGTGCATGCATGGGGAGTCCAAAATTTGATGTAGGCTAACTTCTTCAACCACCTTCTGCCTTTAAAAAATTATTTTATTTTAATTGCTGGTATGTGTATCTATAGGTGGGTATGTGTACAAAAATCCAGGTGCCTACAAAGGCCAGAAGAAGGTATCAGATCCTCTAGAGCTGGAGTTACAGGTGGCTGTGACCTGCCTGATGTGGGTTCTGGGAGCCAAACTTGAGTTGTCCTCAAGAGCAATATGTTTTTGTAAGTGCTGAGCCATCTCTCTACCTTGATCCACCTTAATTTTTGAGATGTGGTTTCCTTTTGAACCTTAAAATCACAGCTAATGGCACACCAACTGGCCAGTGCACTCCAGGGAGCCTCTTGTCTCTACCCCGATACTTAAAGAATTACACATACCCCGTTTTTATATGGGTTTTGAGATCCAGATTCAAGTCCCCATGATCAAATGGAAAACACTTTACTGACTAAGCCACCTCCCCGGTCCTAGTTTATATGTAAGAATAGGCAACAATGTGAAGAAAACAGCTGAAATCCTACAATGTTCACAAGAGCTCAGGAATAAAGACCATGATTTAAGGACTCATTGCCATGAACATGATCATGGAAACAATCACTAGAAATAAATTTACCAAGAGAGACAAGCAAAGTCAGCAAGGTCAGGGACACCTGCAGGGAAGGGGTGCGGGGGAGAGGGGAGGGAGGTGAGATAGAGACATCTTCAGTAGTAGCCTCTGTTATTCTAAATTGCCAACCAAAAGATGAGAGAGTTTCACATAAGGCAATAATAAACTCTCGTAAAACAAAGGAATCAAGAGGCGATAATTAAGAAAAACCTTTGAATTAATCTAGAAGAAAGGGCCCCAATCACAGCATTTGGCTTATGGAAAGCAGCCAAAAGCTGATTAAGCAACGGGAGGTGAGGTTAAGGGAGGAGGTGAGCACACACTCCTTTTTTAAAGATGTGGGGCATAAAATGTAGGAAAGAAATATAATTGTGGGAAATGTCAAGGGCATTAGGTTAACAAATAAAAACGCAATGCCACGATAAAGAAGAATCTAATCTCCTGGCATTCTGAACTACTCCCTCATGGCAGGTTAGTGCCTTGGGAAGCTCATTAACCCCGAGAGGGCACTGGGGTATTGTTTAAATCACTGCAGCTTCTGCGGCTGACAAAGCCTAGGAACTATCACTCACAGCACAAGGCAAAGGATTTCCTGCCATAGTCCAGAGACTCCCTCAGAAACCAGGGCACCATTAAAGTCAGAATGAGGACCCCCTTTCCTAGAGAAGTAAGCATTTGCAAGTAACTATCAAACTCACACACAAACTGCCAGGGTCATCATCACTGGGTTATTCTAAAGCCACTGGGTTATTTTATACTATCTGGATGGTATAGTTGTTTCACTTGCAAAATAAATGTTTTTAGATTATGTTTGATAAATTATATTAGATTATATATATATTATAATTGATGATCTCTAAGGACAAGAGGACATAGTTAGCCTTCAGTCCATGGTCTCCATTTTCCCTTTATGTGGGAAATACCTGTGAAGGTAGAAAAGGCAAGTGTGACCCAACATGCCACAGAGAAGACAAGAGCAAACAGAGGCAATGATCTCTTCTTTTTCTCAAACTTCCTTCAGACTCATCCATTCAAGGTTTATCTTTTGTTTTATTTTTAATGTTTATTTTGGTATCATTTTCATGTGCCCCTAAGAGTTACTGCATAAAGTAGTTTCCTATTTTAAGATTATGAAATCCATGATAAGAGAAGGAAAATATTGACAAGCTTCTTCTGGGATTTCCAGATGCTAAATCTTACATGGCCCTTCAGTTGCAAAGGTATAGAACTATCTAGCATATAACTATTGGCACTTTAAATATTATACAAATCTTTGTGTATCTCTAGATCTCTTGCAAATGCGATCATTAACAATATCAGATTCATAATATTAATAAAAGTCATCACAATAATGATGTTTCCCTTAACCTTATTAATTTTTGAAAACAGGATGTTCACTGTGGAAGTGGAATTTTCATCCATGGTATCTGTAGACCTCTTAGAAGGTGTAGAAAATTCTAATGTCCTCTAGCCATTTAATAATTCATGCATGGAATGTTTCATTTCAATTGAGCTCAACTCTGTAGTAAGGAGGAGAGGGCTGTGTTTCCGGCACCTGCTTAGCTTATGTTTAAAATAATTACACAAAAACTATATTTATTAAAATACTGTTTGGCCCATTAGCTCTAGTCTCTTATTGGTTAACTATCACATATTTGTTTAACCCATTTTTAATAATCTGTGTGTCACCACGAGTTGTGACTTACCAAAAAAGAGTCAGCGTGTCTGACTTGACAAGACAATCTCTTTATTCAACCAATAAAAACAACACACAAATACAAAAAACCCTCCTATATCACAACTAAGTTGAGGGTCTCTGACTGTAGGATTTTAGAGAGATTACTAAAGTCAGACTGGCCATTTACAGAGCTAAATGTCTATAGGGAAGAGGAGTGGCCATAGGTGTGACTACCAGGTACTAATTCCCCTTATTTTCATTGGACTCTGACAGTAACTTCATAAAGTAATACATCTAATCTTCCTATTTTAAAGAGTATGAAATCAAGGGGAAGGAGATCGATAACATAAGTCAGTATTAATGAAAGATGAACTACAAATCTAATTTCCCATTAAAATTTATAAATACAGCTGGAAGTCTATAGCTCAGTGGTAGATCACTCCTCTAGTATATAGAAGGCACTGGACTTTGTCCTCAGTATCACACACAGAAATAATAACAAACAAACAATTAAAACACCAAACTCTTTATCTAGGGAGGCAGTAAAGTGCAAGAAATGCCTGAGCCTCTGGGTTCACTGTGGGTGTAGAGGGAGAGAGCGCCCATAGCAGGAAACAAGGCTGGAGCATAAACCAAGAGCCTCTGGAGAGAAAGCTAAATCACAACCAAGAGATTACAGGAGCTCGTTTCTAACCAGACAAAATCCCACTGAGGAGAGTGGACCCAATGTCCCACTGCTAACCAAGAAGCTGTTTGCAGCTGGTGCCTGCTGAGAAAGGGGAAGCCAGGTATTGCCAATGGAAAGTAAGTATATCAGCCATGCCCAAGAGTAGTTGGCCAACACAGAGCAATGCCATGGTTTTCAGAGTACCTTTTTAGTTTTGTTTTGGTATTTTTTTGTCTTAGTGGGTTTTGTTTGTTTTTATTTGGAGGTGGGGTGTTTAAAAGAGAGAAAATCCATGAGGTTGGGTGGGTTGGAAGGTAGAGATAGGGGATTGGAAAGAATATGATACAAATACATTTTCTGAAAAAAAATAATATAAAACTTTAAATTAAAAAGTTGGTATTGTAATTTACATATTAGAGTGGACCCTCCTTGTGTTCTAAGATTCCTAATGGGTATCTGAAATTGTAACTGTAATGACCTTATAGTTGTTGTATCCCATATAGTTGCTATGTATATTTGTATATGTGTTGTAAGGTTTAAGATAAATTAGGCATGGGAAGAGAATGATAATAATGGCCAATATCAAAACAGAACAGCTATAAGGAGATGCTCTAACTGAGTTATGTGAATACAGTCTCTCTTGCAAACAGACCACACTGCAGCCGCTGCCTTATCATGATATGAGGCAGTACAAATGCCTGTCTGATGGCATGCAGGTAGGTGAGTGGTGCCGGCATTGTGTTGCGGCATTAGCCCAAGTAGGGGCTACCTGGACACAATCACATGCTTTCCTTCCTGAAAACCTTCATAACTTTTCTTTTTATCAGAATGGGACATAAAACCAGCCTGTTTGTATGATTAAATTTTATCTTATACAATTTACTGGTTACCTGTGAAACAGAAGTAATGTCAGCACATGGCAGACATGTATGGAAGATGCCAGAAGAGGAAGATGCTCCTGAGTCCTCCATCCCTCGCCTGAGGAGGAGCCATTGCAGTGCTACTCCATGGTAGAGTCCATTACTCTCTCCTAACTCTGTGTGTATCCTGGTCCTGGAATTGTGGCCACTCTGCACATGCTTCCATACTGATGGCCATACTTCATACATGCATTGGAGAAGTATTGCTGTAGGTTAGCTGGTACCCCCGACCCCAGGGCCATTTGAGTTTCACATGCACTTATTCTACATGCACATGAACAACAGACATCATAACCCATGCACCCTAGTTCCCAAAGAATGTTCTGTTCTGAACCATACGTCCTTGTCCACTCTAGGTATCTATATCTAAGATCCCTGTGCTACTACCACTGCAGGCTGTCTGTCCCTCTGATGCTGATGCTTTGTGGAATCTGATGGTTTGTGTAGATCTGGTCCCTCTACATGTCTCTTCTCTACAGAATACATATTTCATTGAGACTAATTCATGAAGTAGAATGAACAACTAATAAAAAAGGTTGATTCAATAACTAAAAATCTCCCCCAAAAGATAGCTTCAATGGGAAATTCCAATAAGATTTAGTGGTCATTCTTTATAAACTTTTATTAAAAATCAAAGAGGAAAGAATACTTCCCATCATGGCCTTTAAAGCCATTAAACATAGATACTGTGAGAGAGGAAAATTATAGTACAATGTTCCTCAACATGGATGGAAAAGTCCTCAGAAAAATGCCAGCAAACTTAGTTCAATAGCTTGATGAAAAGATACCACAATCAAGTGATGCTTATCCCTGGGGACATAAAGATGATTTAATATGTGCAAATTAATAAATTTAGTATGACCCCAGTGATGGGCCGGGGTCACCAACTAAATCACAAAATCTTCAACCCACACCGGTCCTGCTTGCAAGACGTGCTGGGGTAATGGCGGCTCAGAGCTTGTAAGAGTGGCCAACAAATGACGGATCTAACTTGAGGCCTAAGCCATGGAGGGAGTCCATGTCCAAAAGTGGCTGAATGGCCAGGAACTAGAAGGTACAAAACTCAGAGGCCCACTGGTCCTTCTGTTTATGTGTTGCTTTCATTGGTTAATCAATAAAGAAACTGCTTGGCCTGATAGGGCAGAAGTTAGGTAGGTGGAGAAACAGAACTGAATTCTGAGAGGAAGAAAGCAAAGTGAGAGGGACACCATGGAGCCCACAGGTCAGATATGCTGAATCTTTCCCGGTAAGCCATGACCTCGTGGTGAGATACAGATTATTAGAAATGGATTAAATCAAGATGTGAGAGTTAGCCAATAAGAGGCTAGAGATAATGAGCCAGGCAATGATTTAATTAATACAATTTCTGTGTGGTTATTTTGGGGGCTAAGCTGGCCGGGAGGCCTGGATGACAAGCAGCCCGCTCCTCCTGTTACAGCCCACAGTAGAACTAAACATGCTGACCAAAAAGACAGAACAAAACAAAACCAGTTAATGTAATGATTCTTAACAATGGTCGACTATACTCATAGATTAGCGCCTCGCCCAGGCAACCTCAGAATCAGGGAGTCTTCCTCCAGCAACTGATGGGAGCAATGCCAAGACCCACAACTGTAGACAGAAGTTTGCTGTCTATACACAACAAAGCATTAGGCAGAACTTGGGGAATCATGCAGAAGAAGGGGAGGAAGAATTGTAGGAGCCAAAGGGGTCTAGGACACCAGGTAAACATGGCCCACTGAATCAACTAAGCAGGACACATAGGGGCTCACAGAGATGGAAATGTTACTTGTAGAACTTGCATGAATCTGCACAAGGTCCTCTGCATCTGTGCTGTGGCTGTTTAGCTTAGGTTTTTTGTGGGACTCTTAACACTGAGAGTGAAGGTATTGTTGACTCTTTGCCTACTCTTGGGACCCTTTCCTTCTACTGAGCTGCCTTGTCCAGCCTTGATACAAGTTAAGATTTGTGTCTAGTCTTATTGATCTTGTTATGCTGTCACTGTGATATGATATCACTATGATATGTGTTACTGGGAAGCCTGCTCTTTTCTGAAGGGAAATGGAGAAGTTGTGGGTCTGAGTGAGAAGGGAGGTGGGAGAACTGAGAGGAGTTGAGGGAGGAAAGGCTTTGGTCTGGATGTGTTATAGGAGAGAAGAATACAATAAAAATAAATTATATATTCAATATGTCACATTAAGAAAATGAAGATGGTATAATAATCTCTGCAAATACAGTAAAAGTATTTGTAACATTTTACAGTCTCTCGTGATAAAAACCTCAGTGTCTCAGGTACAGAACTAGAATATACCAACACAGCAAAGCTGTATAGAAGATCACAGCTGATGACATTCTTAACTCAGACTAGGAAAGATGTGCTTGCTCTTACCGCACCTACCCTGTATAATACATCCTTCTTACGAATGAGATCCTCTGGTGGGTGAATGAGGACTGTGCTTAGCTCTGGTGAAGATATAGAGGGGTACAGCTGTACTTGGAGCCTGGCCCTCACCTGGTGTGACTAAAACTGTGTTCTCTGTCGTAAGTGGATTCCCAGATGCCTTGGTTAGGATTTCTATTGCTGGTACAAAACACTGCAAAGAAAATCAGCTTGGGGAAGAAGAGGTTAATTTCTGCTTAGGACACTTGGATCACATTTCAGTAGGAGCTGAAGTCAGGGCAGGAACCCATGGTACAAACCTAGAGGCAGGATGTGAGCAGAAGAAACAGAAGATCAATGTTTACTGGCTTGCTCCTCATGGCTTCCTCAGCCTGCTCTTTTATACAATCTAGGACCACCTGACCAGAATTGGAAGGCCTACAGTGAGCTGGGTCCTCCCATACCAATTGTTAATCAAGAAAATGCTTCATAGATTATACCTACAGGCAATCTGATGAAAGCACTTTTTCAATTGCGTGTCTCTTTCCCAAAAAACAAGCTTGTGTCAAGTTGACCAAAAAAAATCACCCAGGACACAGTACATCACACTTGGCATGAATAAGAATTAGACATGTCTCAGGTAGGGCAGACACCTTATGAGCCTACAAGAATCTGAAATAAAACAAGCTCCAGCACTGAAAAAGAGTTCTTGTCATTATCAGTTTATTGATAATGGGGACCTCTAATCTTTCCAGGAAAAGGACCAGAGCAAAAACCCAAAGCAGTAAGAACTTCACTGAGCATGTGAGCTGAACCGCAGAGCTGATGTGGGTTCAGAAAAGCATTGGAAAGCTTGGCTCTTCAATTCTCAAAACCCAGAAGAGCTCAGAATCCTCTCCCTGGGCAAATAGAAGCTTTCCACCTTGTATGCATCCTTCTAAGATTTTCTTCCCTTGACTGTTCTAAAAGGATTCTCTGTCCTTATTTTCTTACCGAGGAGGAAAAACGTGTCTTTAATCTTTGACGAGGTATGCCTTCTATGTAATTCTCATCTATGACGAGGTATGCCTTCTATGTAATTCTCATCTATGACGAGGTATGCCTTCTATGTAGTTCTCATCTTTGACGAGGTATGCCTTCTATGTAGTTCTCATCAAAACACTGCTGAGTGATGCCTTAAATCCATGGTGTATTCATGTGATTTATACCAAAGTCTTAAAACCTCCTAAGGAGAGGAGGCCAGATGAATAGCATGGGATAAAATTCAGACTGGACCGTAAGGATTTCTTCCTGTCTTAGCTGCTGTGGCCATCACTAGCCCATCTATCCATCCCAAATTGACTGCCAGTCCTCTTCTTCTACCCTACACTTGCAGCTGTATTTGATTTTCCTCAAAATCAAAAGGCTGGTAACAGTCAAACTTACTCAGTTATTCATAATCTGCCATCCTGTTTGCTGCATAATGTTGTGAAAACAAGCATCAAATACACTGAAGCTCAAGAAACAGCAGAGAACCTGAGGGAAGAAACTGCCAGATAAAGGAACCAAAGGTTCCCAGGAGACGGCTCTCACCTGAGTTCCTCCATGGCAGTGTCCACTCAATGCGGTTTCCTGAGACTGCAAGGTCGTTTCCTGGCGCATGCTGGAAATACCAATAGGACAGGATAGATTCGTCTAGAAATGTGAGATTAAACTAGTGAACAAGTTATTGATACAAATTTCATCAAAAGGACAGGAATGGAAAGGTTGAGCAAAGGAAATGACTCGTCAAGATTTTGCGAGTTTGAGTTTCTAATGTCTGAATCTGCATAGAACCATCTCCCACCCACACTCTCTTTCTAAGGATGCACGAAACTTATGCCAGGGCTAGTTATCAGTCACCAAGGTTAGACTGTCTAGACTGAACTGATATTCTGAGGGTTCTTGGCAGGCTGACTCATTTAGGTATGAAACCACACAACAATCGTGGATCCCAAGGAATTTCTGGTATTTCTCAACATTTACAGTCTCAGAACTGAGTAACCACAGAATGATAAGTTGCTGATCATGGTGATTTGATAAAGCAGATGCACAGAAATTAAAGCGAGCTCTGTCTACTTGACATTCTCGTGTCCTTTCCCCACGGTATGACTAGTACTAATACTCAACACTTTGTCTGTTATTTTTGACTAATCTAATCATGTGGATGGATTTTTGGTCTGTCCTTCTCAACAACTTGCAGTATTTAATCCCAGTTGTAACACTTTTCCTTTGGTGGATGTATCCAGACGTCAAAAGTTTTACAAACAGCTAGGGTAGAATCAACTACAAAAAGGAAGTGAGAGAAAATAAAACAATCTTTGTCTGACAGTTTCAAAGTCAATAGATAATATAATCAAAACTACCAGAGAGTCAAAGTTAATTTTACTATTGTAGATAATACTAAGCAGTGCTCCACAGGAGGGGGTGAGCATGGTTTGAACTAATGGAAGAACCAGCATCCTGGAATGTAAATATTTGTATTAAAATCAGCATTGTGGACTCAAGAGTTCATATGGAAAATAAACACAAGGAAGCTCAAAGGGAAGCATTTGAATGTTAGGGAAATTCACTGAAAGCTTTCATGAACTCACATTAAAAAAAACTAATATAACTATTTAATAGTTAAAAGTAAACATGTTTTTTAGGACATTGGGAAACTAAGGAATGTAGCTTCAGTTACCCAGAAAGAGGGCGTGAACATGGAAACTTAATGGGAAGTAAGGGCATTGGGAGCTCAGAAATCCAGTAACACAGATATTTGGAGGAAACCTTCGCAAATGAGAGGAATCTAATCTGGATTTTTCCTGTTGGACGAAGAGTACCATTCTGAGAGACTAGGTATTGAAATAACACCTTGACAAATGGAATGAGCGTGTATTTTGGGCACTTCCGTGAGAAGGGCTGTTTGATTGCCATGATTGGGAATCTAGGGAGCATGGCGAGAGTTTAAGCACAAAGGGACAGCGGGGCGGTTATAGAGGCAACATAGACATGTCTTAAAAGCCAGACCTATTGAAGGATTTCCTGAATTCCTTAATTTCTCTCTTTAAAACTTTAGAAACTGGCCTACGAAGACTGGGATCATAGAATTTTGTGAAAAACACCACCTAGTCAAAAAAGGTGGAAAATTGTGGCCTTTCAGTCTCCAGAGTTAACTGGGCATGAACTACCTGTGTATGTAAATAGAAAAGAGGAAGAGGGTATTGTCCTGCCCTCGTGAAACTTTCCTTTCAGCAGAGAGGACTTCTAATCAGCTTGGGCTGAAGTGCTAATGGAAGACAGTGTGTGCCATAGAGCAGGGTCTTGTGCTTGCCTAAGTGTGAGACAGCAGGAACCTTTAGTGTGGTAGACTGCAGATTAGACAGGGACAAGCGTGGCTTTTTCCTGTGATCCGTGCATCCTCTGCCAGTCATGGCACCTGCACTTACTGGAATGCACTGAACCAGACTTGGGGGAAAGTTGAAAGTCAGGCTGAGGTCTGAGCCAAGGAGTTCAATGTGCAGACTTCAGAAGTTTTGCAGGTGACTGGCTATGAGACTTGGGCAGGCTGAGTTAGCGTGCAGACGACTATGCTCTGACCAAACCTATGATACCCAGACCAAGTTCCACCAGCTCACAGCACCTCAGATGGCGCCTGAACATCCTGGGAGGGCTGGAGGTTCCCGAAGCTGCCACTTGCTCCAGGTGGCATACTACGTCAGCTGCTTTAGGACTGACACCAAGGAGCCTGTCGTTTCTGTATTTCTCCATAATATCAAATAAACTACAGGCCCCCAAATTATGCAAGTTGTTTAGGGAAAGAATAAATAAGAGAGTTTCCTGAATAATGCTCATTTTCTCGGAGAGTAACAGAGTAAATTTAGTTTGGGGATGACATAAATTTTAGTGTGCCCCCACACACTTCATTTGTAGACATCTTTCATGAATACGTGAATCACTTCTGAATCTCAGGGAGAGTGTGCATAAATTTACCACACAATTGCTCTTTGCTGCTTTACTGAAGCTTTCTGTCCTTTTCCTAGGGACCAAGATTGTCTTTGCCCATTTCCTTACAAATAATCTCCTGGGTTCCATCTATTCACAGACCTGCAATTCAAGCCCACTTTTTGCATTGACTCACTGGCTCATGTTTTAAAAGTAGGAAAGTGTCTGCTATACATTGTGGAAAAACTATCTTCCTTTACAGGTAGTTGCTGTTATAATAAAGTTCTTCTTTAGTTCAAGTTTCACATTGGATGATTGTTCTTCCTTTATAGTGCGTTCAGGCACACATAGTTGATGCAATATTAACTATCTATGTCTTACAGGGACTCTCAGTAAAAGGATATTGCTTAATGCTCTATATACATTAGAGTTAGGAAATTGAACTGTTGTGCTTGTAATAAGGACATCAGGGGCAAACAAAAGAAGTTGGAAGATGTATTTGTTTTAAAATAAGAAATGAAAGGTTAGAAGCTAAGTCTGTTGACAGCTCTATTGGAGGACATGAGTCTGGTTACCTACAGCCCTGTGCACAGCAGCTCACAAACACTTGGAATTCCAGCTCCAAGGGCACCTGCCTACACATGTGTTCATATCCACTTACACATGGATAAAAGAAATCTTTATTCCCAGCACTCGGGAGGCAGGAGCAGGCCGATCTCCGTGACCCTGATCTACAAGAGCTAGTTCCAGGACAGGCTCCAGAGACACAGAGAAACCCTGTCTTGAGAAAACAAAAATAAATAATTAAATTAAAAAAATAGCATGTAAGTTGTGTTTTGCAAGATGGACGAGTCTTGGGAAATATTTGGAATAGAAAGAAACATGCATACAGTGTTTTTTTTCTTGAGAAATTATTTCTGCCTCTCTGTTTTATGAGCGATACGGACTATAAATTCAGGCCTCTTACCTGCAGTATCAATGCAGCAGGATGTAAACACACACTGATGGCGAGACACGCAGCGAAGATGAAGTCCCCCTGTGCAGTGTCCTAGCCCCCGCCCCCAGGCCTTCTCCCTAGTGAGTCACCGTCATTTCTTCCATTGTTAACATACTTTTCACAAGATTCTGCATCGTTAGCTCAGGTTTCCCTCAACACCCAAGCAGTCGATCTTTTGGGGTATTTCCCCAAGAAAGTCCCATAATCCCTTTCCACTCATCTCTCAAATCTGAACTGCTCTTCTTTCTTCCCTTATATCTTTTGTTTTTTTCTGACCTTATGCTCCAGTTCAGTAACAATGAGTTGTAAATAAGCTAAAAAGAAGAAAATACGCATATCAGGAAAATACACCTTCCCCATGAATATGGATATTTTTTATAATTAACCAACTGAAATATCCTTTTTATACTTCTATTTATCGGCTCTTGGTTTTACATTAATTCAAAATAAGACCTTCAAATTTCAGTCTGCATTCTTTCTGGAAGCTCCAGATTGTGGTAATTGGTTTATATGGTTTTTCTGAGCACTAACCATTTTGCATTTCAATGAGACAATGATAAGAAATAATTCGATAAATATGATCTATGCAGGAACTGTGTCTGTCTGTTCACAGTAAACTGAAGCATTGCTGAATGCTAAGAGACATTGGTAGAAATTTTAGAAACCAATCTATCTCCCAGCAAAATGTTTTTTATGCTAGAATTTTAAATAGCAGAACTTCACATTTAAAGGATAATTCTGCTTAGCAGGAATCATACCAAATGCAATCAGGGTAAGTGAGAATTGGTGGTGACAGCGCACACTCTCTCATATTTTAATTGAGCTTTTCCCCCAGATGCTGGGCCATGAATACAGGGAAGTAACTAACACACACCAGACGTGTTCACCTGTGCACACAATGGCTTGGCACCGGGGCTCTTATTCACATCTTCGTTTAAAAGTTTGTTTTCTTTAAAGTTCTGGTTTTCTAAAGTAATAGATATGGGTTTAAGGGGAAAAATTAGGAGGGCATACCAATGGTGTCCTTGTCACAGAAGACAGCTGTGGGATGGAGTTCTCACTACCACGTGGGCCCTGGGAGTTGAAGTTAGGTCATCAGGCTTGGCAGGAGGTATCTTTACCCTTTACCCTCTCAGTCCTCTCAATGGCCCAACAGATATGTTTTTTATCATGTATAATGTGTTGTGTCTGAAGCATGCACGCCTCATGGAAATAATTCAATATAGTTCATTGCCAAATGCATTGTCTTACTTAGAGGATTTTTTTTTTTTTTGCTTTTGCTTTTTTTTTTTTGACAGGCTTTGAGGAAAAGTTTTAAATCATGAGTTTCACTGGGTTGGACAGTGAGCATCAGTGAAATGTTTGAGTTCAGACATTAAGAATCTGTCCTCAACTCCAATTCTTGAGAGGCAGAAGTTATTTTTGTGAGTTTAAGGCCAGCCTGAATGGTCTACATAAGGAGTTCCAGGATATATAGTGAGGCCCTGCATGAAAAACAAACAAGCAAAACAAACTCAAAAAATATACTCCTAATGCCTCCTTATACTGGGTATGGTGGTTACCCTCAAGTTCCAAAGAGTAGCATGAGTTGGAGGCCAATCTGGGCTAAAAGGCAGTACCCTTTCACATAAAGAAAAGAAAAAAATAAATGAGAGGGGGGAAGGGAGGGAGGGAGAGAGAAAGAAAGGGGAGGGAGGGAAGGGGAGAGAGAGAGAGAGAGAGAGAGAGAGAGAGAGAGAGAGAGAGAGAGAGAGAAAGAGATCTCATTACATAGCCTGTGTTGGCCCTGAAAGGGTAAAGTTAGGTTTGTCAACAACTCAAGGGAGATTACGAGCCAGATACCATGATCACACACTACTCTATCTCCTTTTATTTTGCATTTGTGTTTTGAAAGCTGCCTTTAGGCTCTGTGCTGGTTGTGAACAGTGAATACATTCAGTCTGGAATACTGAAAAGGATTCTCGCCAAATAAGCACAGCAGTTTAATTCAAAACTAGCTGAAGGGCAGATTGCTGCAAAAGAGAAAAGGAGCCACTCAGCGGCTGTCATCTAAAATGAGGAAATGACTGTAGGCAGGAGCGAGGAGTCCTCTTCAACCCTGGAAGCTCCCTGACTTGGCGGTGAAGATGATCTTGTTTGTCTTGCTTGTTAGAGAACTATTCGCCTTCACAGGACTACAGTGTGAAAGGGACGGGGAAACACCACCAAGCCTGCTTTATTCTACACAGCTCATGTTACAGCCATCGCTTCCTTGGTTTTTTCATATGGAGCTTAACCTGCGTTGCATCTCTCCATTTAAAATAGATTATCTCTTTAACCTAATAATACCAGTAAGATAAGTATATAATAATTTCATAATAAAGTCAAAAAGAAAAATATATGAATGCCATTTTATAGAATGACAAGCATGTAAAAAGGAAACATTAGCATGTTAATATTTTTATTCTGATAAAGTACTTATTTAATTCAATCTTTTATATCACTTTGCTTTGTAATTTGCTAAATTATTGCTTCTTCTATGGCCCCACATGGTTAGATCCCATTTCTCTCTGCTCCTGGCTGCCTCAGAATGTTGTCCCCACACTGTTCTTTCCTCTATGCAATATGCCAAACAAGGATTTTTTGAACAAACCCAGATATGTCTCTCTGCTTCTCACAATTTTCCTGGTTTTGCATAACATCTTTGAAGTGTCCTAGAAGGCCAGTGTGACCTGGCTCACAGCCAGCTTGCTACTGAGCTGTGTCTCAGTGTCCCCTCCAAACTCTGCTTTGGCTGCTCTTCCGTCAGCACCCCAAGCTCAGCGGCGTTTCTGAGTCTGTCCAAACCTCTCTTTGTCAAGGACATCTAGGTGATGAGTGAGAGCCTCATCCTCTTCTTATCTACAGCTCAATCTACCCACCTTTGAGAAACCAGAAAATGAAGCTTCACCAAATTAAAGAATTGATTTACAGAAAAACTCTAGATCAAGTGAATATACACTTCCTAATACCTGATTACTAATGTGCCTTTTAATCAGCCAATCCCTGCCTTTCCATTTATTTTTTGTGTAAGTGCTTGGAAGAAAGCACCAAAGAAGAAGCAAACATATTTATGAAAATGATAGTCTTGTTAAGTTCTCATTGTCATATGCCTATTCAAATCTTACGAAGTTTACAAATGTATAGATGTAGATAAAATATATAGGCCATCCCCCTCCACCCCAGCAAATGTCCTTATCCTTTCTATTTACAGCCTGGCTTTTCTGCCTCTCCTCTTCCCATTCCCTTTCCATTTGATCAGTTTTCCACCAAACTAATTTTCTTATTTTTGAGATTTCCATATAAATATAGCCCTGTGGTTTATAACTTTTTAACTTTTACCACTTAGTAAAATGCTTATGAGATTCAACCAAAGTGTTGCTTCTTTATTGCTTTTCTTTAGTAACTGGCATTCCACTGTATGCCTAAGGCACTAATGGCTTACCACTCTTCCACTGAAGGACTCATTGGCTCATTCCATCTTGAGAACTTGTGCAAAGAATTGCGATAGGTATTCATACCAAGGATTATATCTATGCATGGGACTGCAGCTGTCTGCAGTAAATCTCTGACTGTGGAATTGATGAATCCTGTGAAAATGCATTCTGACTTGTTAAGAAACTTTCAAGCTGTGCTCCAAAGAGGTAGCTCCAGTCTGTGCCCCCATCAGCAGGTCACAGCGGCGCCACCTCTCCACCTGGACTTTATTTTGGTCAGTAATATTTGCTTTTGCCACTCTAATATGGAGCAATGGCAACACATGTTTTGATCTTTCTTTCCCTATGGCTAATGATGTTGAAATTCTTTTCAGGTGTTTCTTTGCTTTCCATATGCCTTCTTTGGTAAAGCATCTGATGTCATATAAAGTCTTTGAGAATTTCTGGCAGTGTGTTTTGACAATATTAACACCCCCCTTCCAGCTCTTCCCAGAGCCACTCACTTTCCTGCCCGCCCAATTTAGTCTGCTATTTTTTTTAATTGTTGAGTCCCATTTGTGCTGCCCCCATATATTCTTGAATATTTGGCTTTCCACTGGAGCATGGCCAATCTACTAATGGATGCACTTCACCCTTCCTCTCTTAACCGCTCTCAATTGCTAACGTCTTCTCTCCTAGAGGTGGGGCCCCGTGTCCACCTTCCCCCTCCATGCTGTCTTTTGTCGGCTTAAGCTCATGCAGGTCTTGTGCAAGCTCTCATAACCACTATTCATTCTTATGTGCAACTGCTTTACTGTATGTGAAAAGTTTCTTTATAGTCAACCTACACCTCTGGATCTTGCAATCTTTTTGTTCCTTCTTTCACAATGGTCCCAGAGTTCTGAAAATGAGGGGACATGATATAGATACCCTATTTTGGACTGAGAATTCTCTAGTCCCTTGTTATTGGCACCTTGACCAATCTTGAGTCTGTGTGTTAATCACCATCCACTGTGTATAGAAGCTTCTCTATTTGATGAGAGTTGAGAGATGTAATCATTGATGCTGGGTCGCTAATGGTTCCAGAGTCATGTCATAATGGGACAGTGCTTGGGATTACCTTGTTGCCATTGGTGGTGTGTTCATAGCAACGGGCACCTCATACTGTGTGTATGACCCTGGGTGTGGACACTGACGATTATAATCCAGTTTTCTGTTTCCAAGTGTGACATCTTTTTAAAACCCTCTCCAAATGAAGTGCTCATCTACCCTAATTCCATTCTTAGTCCTAGAATATTTACCCTCTTTTTATTTCATTTTGTGTAAATAATAAGCCAAATATAACCGTAGAGTCTAGAAAAAACATTATTCATGATTAAAAATGCAACATATCATATTAATGTTCAGACTTCACTGGTTCTGAGAATTGGCCATTAAAACAATTGGGACTAGAGATGGAAAATAAAAATATATGTCATATTTCTACTCATGTATCTTTGTATAGGCTTCATTGCTAGAAATGGCATATTTTTGTTAGAAGCCCTTTCCACAGATGATAGAGAATATAGTGGTTAAAAAGCCCCGTTATTGAAGCTGAATGCTCTGGCTCCCAGATCATTTGATTATAATCCTGTTCATGTGTACAAGCTGCTTAACTGTGCTGAGCTTCAGTTTTCCTATCTATATAGAATGCTTAATATTTGTGCTTTAATATCCATACAAACATGTGTGTGGAATAAGGAAGAAAGAAGGGAGAGGAGAGGAACCATGGGGAAGAGAAAAGATTAGAAAGGATGAGTAGGGGAGAAGAAGAAAGGAGAGAGGAGGCGAGCAGAAGCAAGCTTGAAGGTTTGAGCTCTGGAGTTAGATATTGGGAGAATCTTAGTTTTCCTACTTAACCATCTGGATGCCCTTCAGATAATTCCACCTCTTGGTGCCTGTGTACAATGAAACTCATAATCTCAGTATTCATCGCTCATAAATCTGCCATTCAATAATGCAGGTAAAGGAATGAGCATATGCAATGACTATTACAATTTTATGATAGCCATTGATATGTTTTCAAAAGTATATATGAACATACTTTTGTTATAGGACACAGAAATCAAGTTGGGGCTGAACTGGGTAGCTTCCCTAGAGAAAGCTAGGGGGCAACAGTCATCAATAGTCTTAATGTTAAATACAACAAACTGCAATACTGATTTTCCAGATAGGATGTAACCTCTATTATAACAGTGGCATGACTACTGGGGTAACCAACCACTTTGTGACTGGACTTAAGACCTACTCCATAGGAGGGAGCTCATGCCTGGTACGATAACCTGGTCAACTCTCTATGTGTCTGGGGAAGTTATAGGTCCTAGGTGATAGCCTAATACTACTGTTTTGCTAAATGTTGTCAAATGGCCTCCTAAATACTTGTGTTTATAGCTGTCAATTGTTGCTGCTCTTAGCCTTCCTTGAAGGAGGTTCCTTTTGCAGCTGTCACTGGTTGTTATACAGAAACACATACGTGGTCAGAAGAATGTCAGAGTGCCCACGTCTAAAATGAATATTTAACGTCCCCTCCAAGGCTCAGCGAACATAATGGAAGAGGGGACATGAAGATTTTAAGAGCCAGAGGGCTGGGAGATGGTCAGTCAAAGGATATTTCCTAGATGCAACAGATGCAACTCTTTCACTCATGACGTCATAGCAGCTGTCACTAACTGCCAGCTGGGATCACCCACACAAGGCCTACACAAGACTGGGACCATCATAAATGGTATATCATGAATGGCAGAGAGGCCCCTGAGGGTTCCATCCCCCCTGAGGGGTTAATGTCATTAATGATGACTGGGACAAAGAGGGCCATTTTCTTCAGGGATGTAACCACAGGTAAGTTACCTATGCTGCCGTAAATACATTCCTTACTCTTGAACTATTTATTGGCTATTGATATAGTCTGAAAAAATGGAAACTTCCGTTGTATCATCACAAGACTACAACAATTAGCTCCAAATTCATGTTTCTACTGAAAACCAAAACAAGCAAACATGAGCACGAGAAAGAGATTTGTGGGGAAGAGGACACAGAGACAGGCAGGCAGGAGGTGGGGGAGGATGGGAGACCACAGTGCTAAGCGGGCAGTAGGCACAGGTTTGACGCTGTTAGAGAGCAAGTTTAAATGGCAATAAAATGGTCAGAAGATAACACAAAATAAGCACATATTCAACATTATTTCGTGAATAGAAACTTCAAGCATAAGCAAGTTAATCAATGATTATTGAAGCTGGAAGAGCGATTGCCTTTATGGAGGGAGTTTTTATGTCAGGAGTCACAGTGGTCTAATTTCTGTTGGGTTGCTGCTTCGACGACTGTGTCTTAAATGCATTGGCTTTGTTTGGAGGACGGTTTAGTGGTTAAGAGCACTCCTTGTTCTTGCAGAGAACTGAGCTTGACTTCCAGCACCTGTGTGCCAATTCTCTGTAATCCCAGCTTCAGGGGATCCAGTACCCTCTTCTGACGTGCATGGACTGCAGACACACACGTGATGCTTATGCACGCAGGTGGGCAAAACACCCACACATGTAAAATCTAAAATGTAAAAAACAACATTGGATTTTAATTTCTATAAGTTCCTAACTTTTTCTTCATAATACATCAATAAAAATAATCACAACGACAACAACAAAAGCAAATCGCCTACTTCAGCACGGCTGGAGGATGTGATGGAGGTAGTCGTGGTTTTCTTTCACCCTGGAGTCACCTGAAGATTAAGTAAACCATGCTCTTTGATGTTTAAAGAAGAAATCATTTGATTTTGGCAGTCATTGTCCTGGCTTAATTTAAGAGATTAAGTAGAAGTTTTAAGAAACTTCTTTAGTTTACTAAAACTGTTTGATGTCATTAATTAAAAACCGAGAGATCTCTATTTTAATGTAACCTCTTTTAGCTCTTGGTTTTTAAATTTTCATGAATCTGGTTTCATCCTTTTACATATGATGTGTCTGGCTTCTGGTTGAAGAATTTCTCTTTAAATGAAGGTCCAGTCCTGACACTGTGCAGACAGAACCACAGGGACAATGGTTAAGGGGCAAGTTAAGCATTAGCTAGTGGAAACTAACAGAATCCTAGCCACCTCCACTACTCAGGATCAAAACACTCTTTATTGGCATGTGTGCATGTGTGTGTGTGTGCATGCATGCATGTGTTTTCTATTGTTTGAATAACTCCATAACCCAGGCAGGTTTGGAATACTTGCCAATCCTTCTGATTTAGTCTCCCTGAGTAAAGGAATTATTAATTTCAGCCACCACATCTGGCTACAAAATATCCTTTCTTATTTAAGGACGGTGTCATATCAATAGCTCCTGTGTCATATTTGGCGTTCCATTTCTTACCTAACCTCCAAAGATTCATGAGTTTTCATGCAAAATATCCAGAACAATTAGTTTTGTAGCCAGGTTAAAAAGTGAGTGTCCAATTCAGATAAAACATGACTTCTGTACCTTCACAAACTTTTGAACTCCTTACATCTTGCCAAATTTAGTTAATTTTTCATTGAACTGTAAATACTGCTTATCTTAGAATGAAAGATAGAAGTAAACCAAACATTTTAAGGCAAGCAAAAGTATTCCGTGTAATGTTTGGTCAGACATGTGTTGCTAGGGAACACACACTGCTTCTCTATGTGAGCCCATTTGTTCCGTGCATCTTACTTTCTGGAGGTATCGTCTGGGGGTCTGACAGGTTGTTTTTAAATGGTGAGAAGTTCATGGTGTCAACACATTAGATCAAAAGCCAAGCATCTGTAGCAATAAGTATGAGAAGTGGAGAAAAAGGAAGTCTGTAGACTGTGAGATAGTTTCTAGTTCCTCAGAATCTGTTGAGCTGAAAGGTGATCCTCGCATCATTTAAAAAGTGAAATGTCTGCAGAATTGAGTGTTGTGTCAGACGTGTTAGTTGGTCACATTGCGGAATTCTGAGATGAAGAGGCAGAAGAGAGGATGTGAGTATGCACAAATACGTCTGTTAGAAGTAGCACACCCTGCCAAATGTGTGTCCCACAGTTGAACTTCACACCATCTGACCAACTCTTCCTTTCCCAGGCACTGAAAAATATTTCCTATCTGTCCGATTAGCTTCCTCACCAAGTTAGTGATGCACACACAACAAGGGTTGCAGGAGGGGACAATAGACACAGTGGCATGGCTTGTCCTCGGACTGAGCACAGCCAGAAGCAGCGTTGTTTCTAGAGTCTATGCTTTATTTATAAAAGGTGCGACCATATGAAAGATTTAGAATTAATAAAACAGAAGAGAGAAGAGAGGTGATAACACTGTGTTCATGACTAGAAAGACTCCACACTTTGAAAGTGTCTGTTCTTTTCTCAACAGTTTATGGATTTAGTATAATATTAATTTTTATGTGCTAAGGGAAGACAAAACTTGAAATTCATAAAGGACAGTGACTATATAAAGATAAAAACTAGCAAAATGAAACCAAGAAGTGACCTTATCTATGACATATTAAACATACTTTCAAATCATACAAGTAAAAAACACACACTGGGGCAGTAATTGAGAAGCATACCAATGGAAAGGAATTGCAGAACTAAACTGAATCATATATGATCTTTCATATAATATAAGTGTGGCAGTTAATCAAATTCTAGTTACAAGTTTGGGGGAGAATTACCTGTTTGCTTGAAAAATGATGATTATATTTTCATAAAATAAATTTTGAATGATTACAATCTAAATGTAAACTTGAAGAGATTGAGAAGGACACTAGAATATGCTCATGGATTGATAAAGTTAATATATGAAAGTGAGCATTCTACTACCAGCCATTTACAGGTGAATGCAGTCCCATCTCATTCATCTCACACACACCAAAACTATTCTAAAATTTATATGTAATCATGAAAGGTCCAAGATAGTCAAATTGATCTTGAGAGGGGAAATAATGTTGGAGGGATTGTCATTCTAAATTTCAGAATATGTTACAGAACCACAGTAATAAAAACAGTATGGTACATAAAGACAAATGGAAAATTTTAAGACCCAAACATGTAACTACAACCACTTGATTTTTGACAAATGCCAAGATAGATAGATAGATAGACAGACAGACAGACAGACAGATAGGTGGATAGATTAGAGATAAAACAGTATCTTGGTACTTAATGTCCACAAACAGAAGAAAGAAATTAGACTTGTATCTGTCACATTACATAAAAACTAACTCCAAATGGATCTAAGACCTAAACATGAGACCTGAAACAATGAAACTGCTAGATTCAGAAACCGTAGGCAGTGCTCTACATGATGTCCGTGTAGGAAAGGGCCTCTTGGATGGAGCTCCATTTGCCCAAGAATTAAGGTCAACAATTGACAAGTAGGACTTCATAAAATGAAAAAGCGTCTGCCTGATGAAGGCAACAATCAAGTGAAAAGGAAACTCACAGAGTGGGAGTGAATCTGCCAGCCACACATGACAGAGGATTAAAATCCAGAATATATAAAGAAATCAAAATTAAAAAGTGAACAAACAACAACAAAACTCAACAACACATTCAAAAAATAAGTTACAGATTTGAACAGAGTTCTCAAAAGAGAGTATAAACATGGCTAAGAAATATCTCAAAAACACCCATCATGCTTAGAAATTAGAGGAATACAAATCAAAATGACTTTTAT
The DNA here is from genome assembly GCA_004026605.1 of Ondatra zibethicus. Lineage (NCBI taxonomy): Eukaryota > Metazoa > Chordata > Mammalia > Rodentia > Cricetidae > Ondatra > Ondatra zibethicus. The sequence goes on from PVIU01002921.1 coordinate 94,003, forward strand.
ATTTTACCTTAATCCTGTCAGAATGACTAAGATTAAAATGAAACAAAACAAAATGAAACATAAAAACAAGTGACAGCAGATTCTGTAGAGGGTGTGGGGCTAAGGCGGATCCTCTTTCACTGCTGACATTGCGAACTGAGACATCCACTCTGGAAAATGGTGTGGAGCATTCTCAAGAAGCTAAAGTTAATCTGCCATTAATCTCCCTCTACTACAGTACTCCATAGTTGGGGACAGATGCTCAGATCCAGTACAGGGGTCAAAAGGAAAATGACATGGACAAGGAACAGTCGGGGATTTGGTCCATGGTAGGCACGTTTTACCACTTGTATAAAAGAGGAAAACCAAACATTCTATATTTTTCATAACTATTTATTTTTACAAGTGCACATTATTGGATGGCAATGGCCACATCTCTGAAAGGATATCAGAAGGGATGGTTATTGCTAAAACTGCATTGACCTTGTTCAGAGTGCATAAACTTTTAATTTTAAAAGTTTTCATAAACTACAGTAGATATATGGATAGTGAGGAAATAAATATTATTGGGAAAAGTTGATCAATTTATTTTATAACTTCCACTAAGGAATCAACAAATATGAAAAAGGTAACAAGATTAGCAACGAAACAGTTGTCTGACTGAGAGTGATTATAAGAGGACATCGGAGTAATTCAGTTGAAACTTCACAGGATCAAGGCTATTTAAATTTATTCTATAATTGAATAAAATTAACTATTTTTCTATATATCAAAGAAAAGTATTTCATCTAGAAACATTTAATGGCATAAGTATAACTTAGATAAAAATGAAAATGTTAAAATCCTAATATTTCTGCTTTATTAGTTAAAGCAAGCTCTTCATTCACACGGTGTTTTTGCTTAAACATACAATCCAACCCATAGGTCATATTATTTTAAATGTATTAATGTATCAATAAGTTTTAGAAATTTCTTTCCTCAAAAATAGCCAAAAGTCAAATATGTGGAATTCAAAAGCAACCTAATTCCAAGGTCTGTAGAAACGCGGCCAGAAATGCTGTTTCTGAAAGGAAATGCATAGGGCATTTTAGTTCAAAAACTACACTCTGTCTTTAATCTGTGGTTGATTGTTTAATGTTCATTTAAATTCTACTAAGAATTATTTTTTCCTTCTAATTTCTTCAGTGGGGCAAAACTAAAAAGTGAATTGGAGTTAATATCTTACATTTTGGTAAAAGCTAATGTTAGGGAGTGCTTTTACAGACAACCTTGCTGAGTTTAAAGAGTCTTCTAACCCACTGCCTATAGGAGAGCCATTGGACAGGGTGGCTTAAGAGCCTTGACGACCATTCCAATGACTGATCACACCTGGCCTATAGCTATGGACTGATCCTGAAAACGAACAACTGGAAACATTCATTATGCCATCATTTTATAATATTGAAAATCAACAATAAAGTCTAATAGCAGGATACTTTTAGCTATACTTGGAGTAATACATCTGATGACTGATTATTTGTGTTCTTTGCCGCAAAACGCTTTAAGGATGGATTGGTGAAGTGAGCGACCTTCATTAGTGGAAACATAAAGTACAGAATTTTAATTGCCATGATGACTGTGCATGCACACATAGAGGGATACACACATGTGATATGAGGTCCTTATATCTTCATATACCTTTGGCAGAGAATTCTCCCCCATGACTCGTGAGATAGAGGTGCTTCATCAGTTCTTCCTGGCTGCACCGTAAGTGGCGTGGGGAGCTGCGTAAGAGAGGCACCTCTCTGTCTATGAAGCATGAACTGAGAACCCTAGGACAACCAAAAATTGCTGCATCATCCCCATCTCTCGTCCTTCATCCATGGTTCCCAAATGAGCATGTGAACCGAGAGAGACGGAACTCTCCAGAGCAGAGGTAGCAGTTGCTCAGTCACTCTCCCAGTGTCTTAGCTCATCTGAGCGTTGACATGTGCATGGGCTCTCAGTCCCCAGAACTTGGGTACCACACTGCCCAGTAGAAGGCAACTGAACTGAAAATCTTTTTTTTTTTTTTTTTTTTTTTTGCTAACCAAGAGGTACTAAGCCCAACGTGGGAAAGTGGGACAAGGGGAAAAGGAGGATTATGAGGCGAGGCTTTTGAATGCCCTGAATGATCCAGGTGTTTTCTATGATGATTTTGTCTTTGGCTAGGTGCCATTCATGCCCTGAAGTGTGACCATCATCTACACCACTGCCGCCATCGCCTCCCACTGGAGCCTTGCTCACCAGAACAAGTCTAACTCGCCAGGGGTTGCTCTCCCTCAAATATATTTCCACAGGGAGACAGGACCTTATCTCTTATTGACATACTCAGAGGAGACAAACTTTAGCCAGACTGAGATCAAAGCCCTCCTCTGGCATATGGTCCTGACCAAGGCAGAACAACCTTGTCTCCGATCAGCTGGATCTCTTCAGCCCGGTTTCTCTTCATCTGCACTCAGACCTCAGGGTTTCTTCTTACGAAGCAATCAGCTGCCTTCTTTCTTTGCCCTCATTTGCTGAAGTCAGAGAACCACAGGCGTAACTTTAAAAACTGCCCCAGGAGTGAGCTGTTAGTAACACAGTTAGGGTTTGGGGTTGTGGGGGAAATAGTAGTTCATTTTAAATTTCAGTTACTTCTGAGCTTTTTAACAAAGAGTAGTATATTAGTTTCATTCTCCAAAGAAATACCTGCCCCCGTCCATAAACAGAAAGTAGGAGAAAGGGGGAGAGGAGAGTCTGAAACTAAAAACATTTTTGTATCATATTTGACCTTCGTCTACGTTATTTTACTACAATTGGACCAAATAAAGAATTTTAATAGGGAAAGCAAACATAAATAGAGAGAAAAATCTATAACTCCAAACTCCAAATTGTAGAAGAAGCATTGTTGGCGACTACTTTATGGCGGGTGTTTCCTAACTCTGTTTAACATAGTGCCGTCTTCGCCTTCTGTGCCGTAGCTTTCAAGCATCTGTAGAGAAGTCCTTCGTGGCCCCCAGACTCCAGGGTCTTCTCATAAGTCATCCCCACTGAAGCCATTCCTCTTTCCTGAGTGCAAGGCAGGAGCCCCTTCCCCATTGGGGGCAAGAGCTGCCCTTGTTCCCCTCTCCAGTGCTCCTGCTTCTCCCTCCACCCTCACTCCTGTGTGCAGGGCTGAAGCCTCCCTCCTCCTCTGGCCTGTGGGGGGGGGTATTGGATGTGGGAGACCAAGGGCGGGCTCACCACAGCCTTTGTACCTGCTGCTCAGTCTGAAACGTTCTTCCCCAGTGTGGATTTCTAAGGTCAGGATTTCTGCTCAGATCATGCCAGATTATCATAAGGTGGAGGCAGAAGGTGAAGTCAGTCTAGAAGGTCCCATCCATCAGTACAATCCTTCCGTGACACCCGCCCATAAAAGACGCTTCCATTCACGTGTGACTTCCTGTCTCCCTTAAACAGATAAGGAGTCCTGCCTGTGACATGAGAATACTCAATAAAATCTTAAGATACTGGTTGATCAAATACATCATATCTCACTCTTATATTTCGCTAGCTTTTTCTCACAGCTAGAAATCAGTCCCATTGTCCATACATTGCCTTGGTCAGAGGTGATTTATTCATCATCCAGTGATATTAAGCTAATGCTAACTTGTGTTTTATTTCACACAAACCAGAAAGTATTCCTGAAGACTGAATAAGAAATAGTTTGAGCTGCATTTTCTCACACTGTTTTCAATTTCAGCATGCGGCCACACTTCGAGCTATAGCTGAAAGAGAAGTAAAGTGCTAAAAGCTATTTCTGTGCCATCTTCAATCTGATTGTGCAAACTAAGCATGTCTGGAAAGACTGTGGAGATTACGAATGAGATTAGAGGTGCTCGGACCATAAATATCTTAGAAAAGGCCTCAGAAGTCAAGCCCTAAAACCCTCCGAGTACTGCTTCACCCTCTCTTTGAAATGTATCACACGTTTTGTTTAAAAGAAAACAATCCAAGTACCAAGGAATCAAATTGTTTCCCGCAGCATTTGCTGAATGCAGAACAGTGTTCCGCATGCTGTGTATATCAACCTGCCTGATCTCCATGCCCGATCTCCGTGTGACTCTTCAGAGGACTTCACTATGCTCTCTCTTACAGACAAGGAAATTAGGTGCAGAATAAGTCAGATAGCAAAGAGAATGCCAGCAGCCACCAGTGCGTCTCCTGCTTCACTCACCATCTTCAATTGCTCAGTGATTCTTTACACTTTGGCATGGTTGGTTGTTGGTGTGGTTTGGATATGGCCCCCACAGAGTTCTTGCATTATAAACTTAACTCACAATGCAACGGTGTTGGGAGGCAGTGTATTTTGGTAACCAGATGTTGGGGGCTGTGCCCATACTGATGGAGTAATGCTGCTACTGAGATAGTGGGTATATTCTAGAAACAAGCTGGTCCTCCCAATTAGGGTTGTCATCTAGCATGCCACGATGCAGCAGGAAGTCCCTTACTAGACTGTGCCCTGCATTCCAAGCCTCAAGAACTATGAGCCGGGTAAATTTATATTTGCTTTAATTAACCTGGTCTTTTGTACTCTGGTAGATGTACTGGTTTACTAGATGAAATAACACATCAAGAGTCCCGAGGCTAGGCATAGCCAGGATTTGAACATCATCTGGCTTCAGAAGACTTCTCTATGTCCTTTAGGCAACAATCTTCCTGTGATGTAGCTGTGATGGATGGGCAGCATTAGGGGAGTTCAGCCTGCTACCACTCAGAGAGACACCTGTCATCTAAGTGACAGGGACACACAGACATCTACATGATAGGGACAGTGGAGTCTCATACAGAAAACACAGGATTAAACTTTCATCTGTTTCTGAAATTACTACTAGGCAAGTTTGCTTATGCAATGCTAGGATGCAAATACGAGCCTTCAATGATTGCATTTGTGTTTCCTGGTTAAATTGCTAAAGTATAACTGTGAGAATCTTGATGGGCCGCATGAGCAGTTGTGAGGAGCTTATAGACCTGCCTGTTCCCTCAAATGATGATGGAACTTATGGTATTATTGAAGTGGGCTATGGATATCAAATATTAAGTATTGCTAATATCAAATTTAAAAATGCATTCTTCTCATGTCTTTGATATTAAACTTTGATACTCAGGACAGGTAGAGAGGAGCATGAAGAGAGATGCGCCAACATTTTCACAAGTTTTGGGCAGCAGGGAAGATAGGGTACATACTGCCAAAGTCAAAATTGATTGGGATATAAGCTATAAATGAGTTAAATTTATTAATTCAAATTCTTCTTTGTGTAGAAGAAATCAGAAGAGAAGACTATCAACATGCAGATGTTAGTACAGGAAAAAAAAAAACAGCATCCATAAAGAAATTCAGTGCTACATGATTTAGTTTCAGACTCTCGAGGAATATCTATCATTCTCAAAATGCTGAGCTAATTTGAAAATCAGAGAGAATAAAATGGTCCATGCATCCAGAGTTCAGGGTCTTGGGGAGAAGACCTAAATTTAGTCTTCTGTCCCCTGCAGTGCTATGCCAAGTCACTTATCAACTTACAACTGTGCTTCCCAGTAACACACAAAAGGACGCAAGCATAAAGCTCTGTGGAAGCATTCTGAAGAGGCATTGATTCAGTCTGTGGGGGACAGAGGAAGACCTATGCATGGCCAAACTACAAGGGGAAAGGTTGTGCCATGGCTCATGAAGCATCGAGTGTAGCTTCTGCAGAGATGGGAGGAAGAACTAAAGGAAACCCGGGAAAGAAACACAATACATGGATTCTAGGAGCTTTCCCGGCTTGTTCCTGGAAAACCATGACCCTGGAAGAGCTGTAAAAGTGTGAGAGTAGCTTTCAACTCTCTTATTCTTCTTTAAAAATATAGATGACTTATCCTTGTGTTCTCAATCATTTTTTAATTACTTGGTGATGCACCAGCAACTTCTACTTAGCTATCTCATGAGCAGCTTATCTGACTCAGCTTCATGTGTCAATCTCTCTCCACTCAGACCCCCACCAGGAGCATTGGAACTAGGGGAACAGTGATAGAGATACAAGCAAAGGAGGAGCAGATTGGAAATGATGGCGAGTGACTGCTGAGGAGACTATGGGTTAGTGTAATGAAAAGTCCCATCATATACAGCAGTAAGCACAGCAGAATAGTTTCTTACTTTTAACATCTCCCCAAATATATGAAAATACACTGGAAGCATTGTATCATTTCCTCTGTATTTTGATTTATATACATAAAAGCAAAATGACTCATTACAACAGGAAACACAATAAATATACCTTCACAATTTCAGAATTTGAACATGTTGGCGTCTGAGTGAAATACTCTTTTGATGTTCAGGGAGGGTCTGGGCTAGGGAAGAAGGCACTCGGTGGCTTCCACGTGCACGTAATGTGAAAACCAGGTCAATATACAACATTGCCTGAGGATTTAAAGGAAAACTCATAAGGCACAAATCTAAGGAAAGGCCACATGGATGAAGTAAGTCAAGATCTGTGAGGATGAAGGTAGTTCATAAGTCTTGATCAGATGTAGCGAATCTTAGAAGGGACATTCAGATGACGGAAATGGCGTGAATGGCTGTGTGTGACTTAAATGGCGCAAGGGCTCATGTCATGGTAAGGAAGATAGCAGTGGAGCGGCACATCCCTCATGACTCTGATTAACATCACCTAGATATGTACAAGGCACCAGAAGCCATCTAAGAGCAAGGGACGCACAGACATGTGAGACAAGGCTTCTGTAAGTCTAACCGGGACGGGGAAGTGACCCAGGAGAAACTCTCAGCTGATGTGATTTACTGACAGGCATGCATGGTGGCTCGCTCAGTAAAGCACCCGCTGTACCATAACGAGGACCTGAGTCCGGATCCCCACAGTGAAATAAAGCCCAGCAGAGTGCCGTGTGACTTCAACTGTGAGAGCTGTGGAAGGGAGGAAACAGGCAGACCCATGAAGCTCAGGGGCAGTGAGACTAGACCAATCGATGACCTCCAGGTCCAGTGAAAGTTCTTGTTTCAGAAAAAGTAGAGAGTTGTAGTAAGGAGGCCGTTTGTTGCTTTCTGGGTGCCCGGCTAGCTTAGACCTGAAATAATCACACAGAAACTGTATTATTTAAATCACTGCTTGGCCCATTAACTCTAGCTTCTTATCAGCTAGCCCTTACATTTTAATTTAACCCATTTTCATTAATCTGTGTATCATCACAAGGTTGTGGCCTACCAGCAAAGTTTCAGCACATCTGAAGTCTGGAGTCTCCGGTGGCTCCATGGCATCTCCCTGACTCTGTCTCCTTTCTCCCAGCATTCAGCTTAGCTTTCCCCACCTAGTTCTGTTCTTCCCTGCCATAGGCTCAAAGCAGTTCTTTATTCATTAACCAATAAAAGCAACACATAGACAGAAGGACTTCCCTGTGGGAAGTGAGCAGAGAGTGAGTGATCAGGAAAGACACCTGACCTAGCATCAACTTTTTTTCCCTTCCCAGGTGCTCCGGCACACATGCACACATCTACATTACCAAGTACCTAGACAATACATCACACACACACACCCCACCACACACCACACACCATATACACACAACTCCCTGCCCCAATAATTACATATGTTCTGTGACCCAGGTGCCATGGCAACCGCTGCAGCATCATGAATGATAAAGACAATCATAAACAGCTATTGAACCACTAAGGTGCTTGATGTGATTGTCTACATAAGAGCAGTCTTTGCATGGGAAATTGTTTTTTCTTCTCTATGCAGAATAAGGGTAAGGGATGGTCTGAGTTGGGAAGACAAAGAGAGCAATAAAACTTAAATGAGTGAATTCAACAGACATGGAGATAAAGAAATTAAGTGTGATATTTGTGAAAAACAAATAGTAGAGAAACTAAGTGCTGTCCACAGTCTGTAGGTGTGAAGGCATACCACCCCTCTGCTCAGATGTTTGCATATTTGTTATGTCTGGATTTGAGATCTACAGAGATCCATTTCCCTTGATGCTAAGAAACTTGAGCCGTGGCAAAGCCTTCACAACCTCCTGGGCATACCAGACATCTCTGTAGAAATGGGACTTTCTCACTGAAGATTCCTTGGTGCACCAATTAACTCTCAAAAGAGAAAGCAAATGGAGTGGGTATGGATGACAATCTTGAGGTCTGGTGGAGCAGTCATATTGTTGTTTGTTTGCTTTAAATGATTGAACAAATAAGCCAAAGGTCTCATGTTCACTGAAGTGTTCATGGGAACTCAGCAAGCATTGAGCAAGTGAAAACAGTCGGCTGACTATTTCCAAGGATCAGAAACAGAAGTCCTCAGATGATTCACTGGCAAGTTGTGTTTCTGTGTTTCACTTCTACCCTAGTGTTGCCAAGGAAACTTGGGCCCTACTTCCTACCACACCGTGGCTGCAAAAAGTACCAGCAAAAGCCGCAGTACAGTAGCTTCTCGGGTGTTTTAGAATTAAAAATGTCTGAAGAACTAAATGTCAGTTACACAAAGGGCATTTAGTTTGACCTGAAAATCATATCTCCCCTGCTATGACACATTGAGAAACCGCATGTTTTCTGTTTATCTTTCAACCCGCCCATTTTCTCATGCAGGGTGTTTTCTACAAAGAACCTGATATGCCCACAGAGATTCTACTTCTTCGTGTTTTTACAATGACAGCAGGGGCTGGCAAAGGGGGTGTTAATTTCCAGCAAGGTCAGGAATCGCAGCCATGTTACCAATGTGCTGCTCTCTCTGGGTGGCTGTGGCAGGGCAAATATGGGACAGGAGAAAAGAGATGGGTTGGGTACTTGCTACCCATGGGATCCGTGGGCCTTTCTTCTTGTAGCCTCTATTGGTAGATGTTTTATACCAATCATCTTCAAGTCACCAAATACCCTTACGAAGGAACCTTCATGGTGGGGACTTTATGGTGACTGAAGACAACGCTGTTTTCTTCCACTGAGATCTTTGTGTTTAGCTCTCATCTAGAAATGAGGGATGGAGGCTGTGGGCATGGTACATTGTCAGCAAGGTCTATGAAGCACAAGAGTACATGTGGGTGGGAACTTCCACTCAGTAAAGCGACCAGGTAGAAATAAACAAGGAAATATCTTTTCGTGTGTGTGGAATTCTCACTAGAAGGAACATAGAAGGAGTTTCCTGAGAGATGGCATGTTTCTCCAGAGCCATTCTTACCTAACGCCTTATCTAAGATGAGACACACCCTGTGCTCTATGCTTATATTTACATAGCAGTAGAGCCTTGGAAAGACAGTGCAGTCAGACATGAGTTAATTCTTAAACTTATCATTTCATAATTAAAGGTATCAAATATTTTAACAGTAATTTCCCCGCAATTTAATGTAGTCATATAACTTCTTCACACTTTAAAATTTACTATAAATTTCTAATTCTTAGAGGATGAAATCCAAGCTCCTCATGACGGACACAGTCATATGGCACCACCTCACGCCTTTTCCGCGTTTGAGCACCACGGACCGACACAAACTTCCCAGCTCTCTGTCTCTGGGACTTGGCACGTGGACCTCCAGAAGCCTGGACTAGTTTTTCTCTCTTATGTGATCAACTTCTGTTTCTCCCCCCCCCCAAACTCAAATGACACCCTCTTCATCAAGTCTTCTTGTATTTTCCTGCCACCTTCTCCACTGAGTGTTTCTGGGTTTCAGTGTCCCTGTCTCCTGAGGCCATTCTTCAGGGAAACATCTGACCTTAAGCGTATTTCTTCTGCTGCACTCAACAACAGTCTCTTTTATTTTCCCATCTGTGTGTGTAATTTTTCTTCAGGATAATTTTGGAAGAAGGATTCATATTAGCCTTTTTCAATCTCTGTGTTTTCTATATGACGCTTACCTCTTGATGCACAGGATCTTCACGCAAGGTTTTGCTGAAATCTCTTCCATTCTTGCGAACTTTGTAGTGATTGGTGCAAAAAAATGGTCTACAATAAACACACTGCTAGTGAGTTCTAGGGGTATGGAGATTGGTCACTGAGCCTTATCATGCTTTATAAAAGAGAATTATATCCTCAATTCCTAAGTTATTAAGCAAGCAAATGGTCAAAATGTGACAAGTCTGATGAGCAGGACAAAATTTGTTTCAACAACAACAATAACAACAACAACAACAAAAACAAAACACAAGGTCTTCCCAGTCTCTGATATTAGATTGCTGATAGAAAAAGTCATCAGTTTAATTAAAAATTAATAAAATTACCATGGCATTGTTCTGATTGCCCCATAACTCACATTTGCACCAGCATAAGCATCTAGTCCTTAAGCAATTAGTGTGGAAGCCTTGTCACAGTCTGTCCATTGCTTCTTTCTCACGGAGTTGGGGATCCAGTATTTTGAGAAGTCCCCTTACGGAAGAGGGGGAGGTCAGGGAGAGCTGGTGGGAGGAGACAGAGAAAAACCTCAGAAGCTGAACTTTGAAGAGGCTCCCTAGAGCACACTTCTCCTGTAAGAGCTGAGGTATTGGCAACTTGTGGCTTGCTGTAGGGAAATCAGAAATAGCACAGAGCTGTTACTTCATCAGCGGGTTGGAACGTGGCTGGGAAAAGTCATTCCAACCGTGTTTGAGCTTCATGGTGCCAGAGTGGAAGTCACATCCATTAACACGAGAGATGCCAGCATATACTGAAAATGCTGGGAGAGCAGTGGCATAGTGAGACAAATGTCAGCGTGGGGTCAGGAGAGGAGGAAAGCCCAAGCTGAGATGGAGTCAGAGTGTTAGAAGATCACCCGACAAACATCTGAATCACAATGGACTTTCTGAGCAGTGGGTGGCCAAACCACTTGGCTGGCCAGTACTCTACAATGATGGTCTTCTTCTATGGAGATGAAAATATTCTTCAGAAAGCAGGAAGGGCAAAGTGCATATCTGTATCCAGGCTCCCCAACGCTCATAGTGTTAGCACATGGAATCATTGTGACTCTACATCATATCAATGGCATCTTCCCCGCCTACAGAAGATCACTGAGCTACAGTGCACAGTTCAAGTCAGTGTCTTCCAGTTCCCCAGATGGCCACAGAAAGGATGGAACTGTGGAGACCCACAGAAGTGGATCCATTCTGTCTTGACAAAAGGTCAGAGAGTTCAGACCTATTCTTGCTCCTTCAAGGTTATACAACAGAATGTTTGACCTAAGGTGTGGTTACTGGAAATCTTGCCTAGGCAACAAGATGATTGACCAAAGGTGTGGCTATTGATGTCTTCCTCTTGAAAGGCCAGTCAAAAGGATGTTTGGTTTAGGGTGTGGTTGCTTGAAGCTTGGGTATTAGGGAGGTAATTACACTTGTTTTCCATATCTTGTTAAGAAAGTCTTTTACCTTTCCCCTTTGGATTGGGATATAAGAACCTGAGTAATAAACTTGGGGCTGACCACAGCTGTCACTGGATGCCCTCCCAACTCTTTTCTGTTTCTTGTCAATTTCTTTCCTTAATCCTCACCCCTCCTTTCAAGCACAGATGAACAAGTCTGCTGGACCAGATCTGGAACAGTAAGTCCACTAGCTCCTAAAGATGGAATAAACCAGAATAACATCGCATGGCTTCAGACAGCAAAACCGTTGGTTGAACAGAATGTGTCACGTGTGAAGCAGAAGCAATCAGCACACCCTAAGTGCAGTTACCACCTAAGTACAGTCACCACCTAAGTACAGTCACCACCTAAGTACAGTCACCACCTAAATATAGTCACCACCTAAATATAGTCACCACCTAAGTACAGTCACAGAGGATAGAAATAGCATCAGAGGCTCTTAACAACATAGCCCCAATGTGGAAGCTCTCCTCATCATGCAAGAACCATGAGAAAAATAATTGTGAACACAAAGACAGCTGGGTTAGTAACAAAGCAATTAGGGGCTGGCTATCTAAAATTACATTTAATGCAACTGACATAAAATGGTGTCAAAATTAAGGGTATCCTGGTGCAAACCTTGAAATCTTTAAACAAATATAAGCATAAAAACATAAAGAAAAATACTCAAAAGCTTAAAGCAAACACAACGATAGCAAACTGAGCTGCTTGTCAAGCCATTTCCGAGGCCAGCTGCTGCGACGCTGCCTGGGTTCTAACAGGTTAGCGTTATGACCCTGGCAGTTCAGGGCTGCTAGGGCCCCTGGCACAAAGATGGAATAGATCATTCTTAAGTGTTGGTAGCTATAGTCATTATTTCACTCCTCTTCCCTCTTTTCCTCTGAAGTCTTCTCAATAGTTGAACACTTCAAGAAAGGTCAGTGGTTCACCAGCCCCTGAGTATGATTCTTTTATAACCAGATATAAAATTTGTTCCTTCTCTGTGCTGGGATTGACCTGTCCAATCTGGGGCGTTATTGTATACCTCAGCACCCACAGCACTGGAATTGAAAGTCGGTAATCCTTTTATAAAAAGGCCCATGCCTTACATCCTTTGAGCTCCCTACACTTCCCTGAGGCCACTTGTGGTGAGCGGAAGTAGCAGCAGTGGCTCACGAGCCAGGCTGCCTTTGAAGTTTAGCCAAAGCCAGTCTGCATGGACTAACACTGAGCCTCTGACTCAGTTTATGGTAGGTGCATTCATAAGACACCTTGAGTTCACATCTGTTATGCAACCAGAAGTCAGAAATGATAGGGATAGTGAGCAGTTAAGAATGGTAGACAGATACCCAAGAATGTAATAAGATTTCAAGCATCAGCAGTGTCATCTGTCCCAGAAAGATCTGGGGGATTAACCCCATGAGAAGATGATCGCAACTGGTCAAGGAGCTCCCTGGGTCAGGGAGCAGGTTGCCTAGAGAGTACTATGTTGCGATTAATAGCTACGGTATTGGCAACAATAAGACATCTGGCTGGCAGAATCCAGAAATAAGCTGCACTCCCCACCCCACCCCAAATAAGAGCAAGAGAAAACGGGACTAAAGGGGTGCGTTAAGACAGAGGCCACCGCATCCACATGCCCACATCCGAGACAGCGAGCTGCTTTCGTTTCATGACACTTGTAAGAAATTTCATTTTCTTGGCTCACAGAGAACACCCCGTACCTGTAAGCATTAACTCCAGCTATCTTGTGTGCTTAAGTTCTGTGTGAGGAAGCTCCTTCTTGTCCTCTCCACAGAGGGTCTGCTCTCCGATACACCATGCTGTCCCTTATCCTGTCTTCTTCACCTGACCTACCTATGCCAGACAAAGTCCCCGGCTCCATCTAGAAATGACCCAGTGAAAGGCGGAGCAGCGGCTTACCTGGACAGTTTGGTTGCGCTGCTATCCCCTCCCCCCCCCAGCTATATAGTCTATAGGTAGCTCAGGAATACCAAACTCGCTTCACCTAGATTTTTTCCAAGCTCAGTTTTTGATGCCTAGTGAGTTACTTGTGAAATTTGTAGTGTAAAGTATTACAAATGCAATTTTTTGTTCAATGGTTTCTCTGTGATGACTCCCCTTTAATAGACAATCAGTAACATGGTTTAATGAATGAGCTGTGTAGCCCTAAATACGTAGGTGCACTAACATTATTTAAAAGGGTGTTAAATCATACATGATTTTGTATAAGTGAGTTATGAGACATTTAACCGAGAGTCTTACATATGCTTGGTAAGTACTGTACCACTAAGCTACAGCCCCAGCTTAGGCAAACACCTTCTTCAGTTTGAATGATTGGGACTATGTAAACAGAAAGAGAGAGAGAGAGAGAGAGAGAGAGAGAGAGAGAGAGCTGTGTGAATGTATAGAATCAATTCCAAATTCTCTCTCGGTATACACTGGCAGCTTAGTCCTGATCTTAAGGGGTTCTGTTTTGTTCCTTTAAAAATTAGATATAAAATTTACAAAGACTCCAACAGAATGACCTTTCTCTCCTTTTCAAATGTAGATATTGAAGCTATTGGAGAATTTTTTAAATTGCATTATTCTCATGTATGTTTATGTATTCACATAAAATATTATCCAGGCAGCAGAGAGATATTAAAATTCATGGATGGATGTCACAAACTAGTGACAAAAGTAAATCAGACAGAGGAAACTGTTAGTTCTAAAGCATTAGCACTATTCTTGTACTGGTTATATTGTGGCATTTCCAGTTCTACTGCATTCTAGTCAGAAAATACTGCTTCTTGGCATGTAGTAAAGCCTTTTCTTGGGTTTATTATATAATTTTTCTGACAATATCATGAATGCTACATGTGCTTTGAGGAAAATCATGTCCCTCAGGAACAGCATGAAATTGGTTGTAAAAATTTAAATAATTATGTGGGGAAGTGCTGACAGCAGACTCCTTCTGGAGCCGTAGCCAGGAGGAGAGGTGGCGAAGCAGGAGTTGCTGAATGTTCCTCTGGCCGCTCCCTTGGTTTCCGCCAGCTCCTTCATCCCGATGGAGTCTGTCGGGATGCTATGCTTGGCCAACAGGTTGCCCTAGATGACTCTCCTACTCTTTCTCCTAATGAGGCAGGAGAGAGGTCAGAAGCTCCTCTGGCTTGTCCGCCACCATGTTGTGAACGCCATTTAACTACAAGCTGTCAGTCACCTGCTAGCTGAATATTCCTGCTAGTATTTTCTCACATCAACTGACAAGCCCTTCCGCCTCAAGGGGCATCTTAGTTTCCATGAAGGGAAACACACAGCCTTTGTCTCCCTCCTCTGAGGCAGCACATGCAGGGTTAAAGCAGAGGGAAAGGCGGCGTTCTCTGTAGTTTTCCACCCTGCACAGAACAGAAAGTTCAGGTCTCACCAGGGTGATTTACCCATGTGCCAGTGTCTACGGGAGTTTCTTCCAGCAATGTAGACAAGGTACAAAGAGTTTTACGTTATGCAGATGGAACATTAATCTTTCTGCTAAAATAAGTCTCTCAAGATACTTACCATCCATATTAATGATGTTTCCATTTAAAAACTTCTTAGGAAATCGCTATTCTAATGTTCAAAATACATACAGTTTAGCAAGTTGTTGGCGCAGGAGACCCACCACTTCTTTTTCCAACAAGTAGGAAAATGTTCTCTGAAACAACGTTCAATAGACCACATTGCCTTGGTGGGGGTGCAGGTGGGGTAATGCCCAAAGGAACAGCTATTTGATGCTGGGACACATGTCTTTGGCTTGGTATGTGTATGTGTCACTGACTGTTGTCACTCTTTTGATGATGCCAGGTGGAACAAAGTAGTCAGCAAGATGCTGGAGGATAGATGATGACACCGCACGGATGAGTGACCTATGACAACCAAGCTTACAGAGGTGGGGAAGCCAATGGCAGTTGTCAGGGACTATGGGAAGATTGCAAGCTGCAAAGTCCATCAAAAGATCAGTTAGCAGTGTTGCCAGAGAAACACCCTTCATGGCACCTGTGTCTTTTTTCAAGTACAGCACAGAACGTTCAGAATAAGTCAGGTCGGCCAAAATGTCTATATTGTCTATTTTGTATTCTACAAGGCCTCATATAGTTAGGGAACACACAAGGACTCACCAAAGATGCCTAAAACACTCCATTTAATGCATGAACATTCTCAAAATCCAAAAGCAGAAGGCAATCTTTTACTGTTCAGTAGCAATAGGTCACAAAACAGCTACGCTAAAGCATGACATGTGTTTTCAGAGCTCATATTCTGACAGCAGGGAATTCAGGGGAATCACTGAGTCCAGAAGTCTGTCGGTTTACAAAGGAGTCGGGGGATAATTGGGTTAATCAAGAGTGTAAGGTGCTTTGCAAATTACATCTAAATGGCAAAGTCAGAAATATGGATATGCATATATAGCTAGTGATAGACATGTTTATGTAAACTTTATACTATGATATTATAACCCTATAATGCATACTGTTTAAAACTTACCACTTTCATGATGTATATAATATGAATAACCTTTTGTAAATAAAAACTATAGGCATGCTTAATTTTATTCAGGCTAGTAGTTATTGTTGAACATCTATTTTTAAAATATCAACATTGTATATAATATTTAGTTTGATTATTATTACATATTTGGCATAGCTCTCATGATTTTTATTGGTCAAATTACTAATAAGTGAAATGTTGGGCCCAAGGTTGAAGGTTTGGAAGCCATTTTCCAAAATCCCTTTCAGAATAGAGTTTCTAAAAACCCTTCTACAAATAACCTCATTAGAATACAGGAGCATGTACTTATAAAGTGATCTTTATTAACATCCATAGACTTTGTACCTTTATTTCTTTTTCTTATCCAAATTGGTAGGATTTCTCTGCCTATTAATTAAAATGCTTCTAGGATTATTTTAGTACTAAGATATAACACCATGACCAAAAGCAACATAGAGAGGGCAGGGATTGTTTAATAGGAAACTTGTAAGTCTATTAAGGGCAATCAGGGCAGGAACATAAAGGCAGGAGCTGGAACAGAGGCCATGGAGGAGTGCTGCTTACAGATTGCTCCAAATGGCTTGCTCAGGCCCCTTTCTTGCACCCAGTACCACTATCTCAGAGTGGAGTCACCTGTGTGAGCTAGGACCTCTCACACAAATCATTAATCAAGAAAATGTGCCATGAGTTTGCCCCCAGGGAATCTGGTAGGGGCATTTTCTCAACTGTAGTTCCTTTTTCCCAAGTTACTCTAACATGTGTCCAGCAGGGCCAACCAACGATGGTATGTGTAAGTGCCAGCCATCAACTCACTTCTGAAACCTCAGCAGCTTCTATGAAAGGAGCCAGTTCCTCTGAACCATGCAGGAGACTGACAAAAGCCGAGCAGCTGTTTCCCATAAAGGAATGCTTTGGATACATTAAAAGCACTTACCTTTGTGAAGGTAAATAGACCTTTGCGAAAGGAAAAATTGTGTAAACTTTGTAAAATACACCTTTATAAAATGTACCTTTCTAAAGGTGAATCGGATGTGACTGCCTGAGTTGTGAAGATGGCCCGGCTCATATCTCATTAACACATGTGATAGCCTGAAAAACAAACAAGAGAATTTCCAGGCATGGAACACAATTCTCGGGGCCCAAGTGTGCCGCTCTGGTGCCAAGGCTCTAGGTGTGCCAAGGGCACCACAGACATTCTTCGTACTTCAGAGTGGGCTCCTTCTGCCCGCCGACTTGCAACAGCACAGAAAAATATCACTAAACATTATTAGACTTTAGCATTGTTCAGAGTCTTCCTGAGAGCATAAATCAATTTGTGTCCTTCAGGACGATAGGAAGAACTAAAAAATAAACAGAAAACATGACGTGTTGTGTCTTTATTCCATGGCACACGGTCAGTGACTCGGAGAAGGCAATTCTTAACAGCGGCTCTCATTGGGAACTCTCTCTATGAGTGTGTGTCTTCTCATGAGCATCCCGCAATAACTAAACTCTATGCTGTACCCTGTTCCTTGCTGTGCTTCTGTATGTGGAAACACTAAGGGGGAGTTTGTCTGTCTGTCCACCATGACTGTCGAAGGATGGAGATCCGATGTCTATCACCTCCAAAACCCATAGCCTTAATTGTTACTGTAATTGTTTAATTTTTACATTTTCATGAATCATAAGGACTTTTGGGAACCAGAAACCTAAAATTCCTCTCTCAGTTAAAATTCTCTTGCCTGAAACTTCCTATCGTTTGTTGGGTTAATGAAAAGGTATCATTCTTACGTTTACAGAATAGGGGCTACAGGCGTCATGTAAATGTCCCGTTAGAGTTGTGCTACTATACATACAACATTAGTAAGATGTGCTACTTTACAGACAACATTAGTAAGATGCGTTTCATGCACAGAGTGTACTTCAGTGGTTTTCACAGTCACAGACCTGTGCATCCATCTTCACAATCACTTTTAGAGCATTTTTCAGCAGCTCCGGGACAAGCTGCCCACCTTTGAACTAGAACTGCCCGACTCCCACTCCACTCACTGAGCCACCACACACACCCCAGCTCACACACAAAGTTCTGCCTTTAGCCATCACTCCTGACTACCTACCTCTGTGGCTTTGGATTGGCTTATTTTAGGAATTTTATGCAAATTAAATCATATAATATTTTATCCTCTGAAACAGTTGTTCAGAAGTGGCTGTTAGAGAGCAACGATGACTCTGCCGTTGTGCCCCTCCCCCTGTGATCAGACTGCCACCTTTATCGTTTCTTCTCAATTACGAAATTTTTCTTTTTAACAAGAATGTTGGAGTCTGTTTCTTGAAGCTGACCTCCAGAGAAAAGATGAAAAATGTTTGCGTTCTCATCAAAGGAACGGGTTACTGGGGAAAAACTCTGCCAGGTTCCAGATGGGCAGGAATCCAACAAAAGGAGGTATCTTTCAGACTCAATGTTCCTCAGTCCCAAGCTTAAACAAAGATTAAACAAAAACAAAAACCTGCTTACAGGCTGAGACCCAAGTCTTCTGCTTCCTTCCAGGAAAGTATGAACCAGCTGGCTCGCAATCACCCCCTCATAGTTCTGGGCTTCTGTAAACTGTAAGATGACCACGGTGGTGTGTGGATGTGTGATTTGTACTTCTCCCCCATCTGTAAGTAAAGCCATTTTCTTTTTAAGTTCAGGGAAACTACGTGCAATTACAGGGCAGGTTTAATGAACCAAAAATATCTAGTAATGTGTTTTTACAACCTTCAAACTACATAGTGTTTCCAAGGTTCATTCATATCAACGGCATACATTAGCATTCCTTCCTTTTTATGACTGTGTAATATTTCATTGCCACTTCCTGTAGAGTTCCTATATGCATGTGGTTGTGTGGTCCCTTATTTCATTTCATTTCAGTTTATTTTAAGACTGATGTGCTGGTTGTACGTTCATGGTTTTACCTTTTGAAAAATGCCAAACTCCTTCCCAGAGCAGTTATGATGTTCCACATCCTTTCCAGGTAATAGCTCTGTCTTCTCTACCCCCTTAGTAGCGTTGTTGACTGCTTCTCCCAGCAGCTACAAGGTAGACCTTCAGTATGGGTCTGAGGTCCAGAGACACTCAGCATCTTCTTCTGTGTTTCACCATTTCTGTGTCCTCACTGGAGAAATGTGTGTCCAGACCCTCTTCCACTGAAAACTCTGGGCCTCTATTACACTGGACAGGCTCAGTCCCTTGCGTATCCAGACAAAGTCTCTCCTGACTCTGTTCTCTTACATTCCTGATAGTATCCTTTGAAATGTAACTTTTTACATTGTGATTTACTCCAAGGCTGATGAACTCTCGTGTGGCTCCTGTGTTCTCAGTGTCGCCATTGCCCCGCCTCATGTCACAAAGATTCACTCCTTCAGTTTAAAGTTTTGTAGTTTCAGCTCTTAGAAGTGAACTGCATTCACTTTTACTAAATTCCTACGTGGTGTAGAGAGAAGCCAAGCTCTTTCTTCTTCTATGTGGCTGTACTTTGTCCTGACATCATTTCTTTACCATGGTCTTCATTCTCCACGGACTTCTCTGTGCATCCCTGTTTTTGATGGGTAAACTTTCATAGCCAGGTCTTGTTTATGTTTCCAGAAGTACTTTTAATTGTAAAACACAGCAACCAAACATTAGTACCGTATATATGCCGTACTGCAAACATTTGCCGTAGTACTGAGTATGTGGTAGGCTGATTGGTAGAACTGAAGGTGCCAAGGACAAGCCAGGGGTTCAGAGAGATGAAGGCTGTGGCTGCCACTGGTTGCTCTTGAGTTTCATGTGGTAGCTTGGAAAATGTTGATATCTGATATTTACCGAATTACTCAAATCAGTGTTCTACTATTTATCATTTCTACTGTGTACCATTTCCAAGTGACTGTATTCACTGTATTCACATATCAGAAATGTGCTCTTCCGGGAATCCCCTCCATCTCTAAAATTCTGTTACGATCTAGAGTTGATTTTCTTCCTGTTGCTTACAGAGCATACCATTTGTTACATTTCCCCTTGTTATGTCTTCCTTTGTGTCTACTGATTTAATAGCCGATGGAAAGTTTTCACTAATGATTATATTAAACCAAATCTACTCTGTACAGACATCAATCCAAGTAAAACACCTAACTGTAAGCCACTGTGCCTCTGAACTCAATGCAAACACTTCTGTTTTCTAGATCCTATTCTCCTATTTATTGCAAAATCCAGAGACTTGAAAAGGAAAACGGAGAAAGGGAGAGGGGGAAGGAGAAGGAGAAGGAAGAGAAGGAGAAGGAGGAGGAGGAGGAGGAAGAGGAGGAGGGGAAGAGGAAGAAGAAGAAGAAGAAGAAGAAGAAGAAGAAGAAGAAGAAGAAGAAGAAGAAGAAGAAGAAGAAGAAGAAGAAGAAGAAGAAGTTTCTACTCACCTCCCAAACATGAAACCTTTAAAGATAAAGTTCTGGTTTTCTGCCATTAAATGAATATTAAGGTAATCTAATCTTAGACTTATTTTTTAGTTAAGGTTTGCAAATAAGTCTCTAAAAATGCAAATTATATAATTGGTCATTTGGGTTTTTCCTGTCCTTTTCCTTCATCTTATTAATTTTGCAGGAAATGTCATGTATGTCTTTCAGAACATCGGATTTCAGTGGAGATGTCCCTGGTTGAGGAAAACAGTTCTCTGTAGAGGATCTAACATTATTTTTATGCAGGAAAATGGAAGATATTTGAGAAATTAAAACTGTCTTTTTTCATCTTGCTTCATGTCAGAGCTGAAACTTTTACTCTTTCTTGTGTTTTAGAAATTAAAAAAAAATTCATAAGTGCAGCTACAAGATCCATAGGTGGAGCCATGCCATGCTGATATTTTATTTAAGACTCAGGGTTTAAACTGGTCTACTAACTTAGTGTGTGCATGTGTGCACACATGCATGTGCGCATACACACATTGACATATGTGTTAAATTCTGTTTAAGAACTTAGATTTGCAACGTTTCTCATAATTCTGAAATTAGTCATTTAAGAAGCTTTTCAACCAACATAACTGTATCAACTAACATTGATATCCGGCCTCAGCAAGCAGCTGATGACGATCTTTACCAGGGTATCTGAAACTTCTAGATAGCAGAAGTTACAGTGGGATTTAGGAAAGATTAAACTCTTTGTGCCCTGCCAAAAGCAACAATTAAGATGAATGGAGTCTGCTTATATAAACAGCTGTCATATCTCCTCGTAAAAGAACTTTGCCATTTACCAATGTCAAAAAGGCTAATCTCCTCAAAGGACTGAGTTTTTACCATTTCCTTATTTATTCATTAAAAGGAAGAGTCCTGAGAAAACAAGCTATTGGAATTATCTGCCCCAAGGATGAGTCCGACGGTGGCAAAGTGCTGCGCCGCCCCTCAGGCTCACGGAAGCTTCAGGAAGCTGGGTTGCTGCGATTTCTGGCTTTTTGTTTTGTGATTTTGATTGTCGTTAAGACTTCTCATCAAGCATTCCTACACAGCCTTCAGTTTTAGAGAAATGGTGAACACTCTCCAAGAGGTAAACACACAACATGCTCTCAAACCATGTTGTGATGCTATATTTACATCATTAAGAAATAAGGAGTGGTAGGGAGAAACCAGCGCTCAGAGGTGTTTTCCTGGAAAATCGAGACTAGGATTAAGAGCCAAAGATGGACTATGAATCCTTCAACGTCTAAGCCAGATCTTTATCTTATTTTTCTAAAAAATACGCTAAAATGTGTGAACAGTCAGAGAAAATAATTAAAATCATAGTCCTTATTCATACGACAAGACATTTGATTCCATACAGTTTTACACTGAGGTGTCATTTGTCACCCACTCTAGGAAAACTCTTTGCACATAGTCAGTTGGTGGGGCGGTCAGTAACTGGCTGCTGTTGGGCTGTAATCTGATATGAGTCCTCTGGAGGATTTGTCAAATATATAGAAAGCACAAATGCATTACACATTAAACCAACAATTCTGCTTCCAGGAATCTGTCTTATAAATATACACTCACAAGTTCAAAATGACACATAAACAGCCATTCGCTTTGCTATTCTTTTGTAACAAAAGCTGGAAGACGCCTGCGTGCCGAACAATATACAATGGCTTGAATTATGCATGGCTTCTTCCATATGAAAAAGTAATTAACAGCAGTGAGAGAGAAAAAAGAAGAATCTCTGTGTAGCAATACGGAGAAGCCTTGGGGATATACTGCTCTGTGAAATATGATGTAGCAACATATTAATGATATAGTATATTTAATACAAGATATGTGTTGAGAGATATATGTTACAGAAGAACATTACTTCAAGGGTGAACAAAAAGCTGACAGAAATAGTCATAGAAAACAATCAACATTCGGGCTCAGGTCAAGAGAAATATCTATGTTTATGTATTTTACATGTATACCTCACTTTAATCCCATGTAAATACACTGCTCTGCCTATTTAAAAGTGATGTAACAAGTAAAACAGACTCTCTAAAAGTTGGAACCTTATTAAGCAAATTACCCAAAGATATATAGATATAGATAGATATATAAATTGGTAACATAATCCCAAAGAAATGCATTATTAGAGTAACCATAAGATACAGATTTTTTTTCATATCATTAGAAATTCATTCCGCAGAAGGTAAAAGAAAACAAGCCTATAGTATTTTAAACAGCCATTATCGTCAGGTGCATTTCTGAAAATCCTCCATATATTATTATAGTTTTAATATTAAGGTCCAAATAGGACAATTGATAACTATTTAAAAGCAATGTAATTTAGAGAATCAGCAAGAACACTGTCAGAAGAACTGAGAGGCCAATGGCAACGACCACAATTTTGAGAGGCAGCAGGACATCTCTCCACATCTTGGTTAGAAGGACAGGAAATTAGATATGGGGTATACCGTGCAAAGGTGCTTTCTGCTGGCCATCGGGACACTCAGGAGAAACAGCCACACCCAAAACGTCTCTGTAGACAAGGAGGGAGAGGATGAGCCCTCGGCCACTTTCTTGTACTTGATTCCAACCCCACCAGTGCCACTGTGGTACAAACAGACCCAGTCAGGGCAAGCACAGAAGTGAAAAACATTAGGCACTTCATAGGCAATCAAGATTTGGGGGACCAGGGGAAAGGGGGCAGCAGTAAAAACTCAAGTAGCATTGTGACATTCTGTTATTAGTACTGAACTGAAACCCTGAGAACAAATTCGTAATTTAAAATGTATGTGTTTCTCCCACCTCTATCCCCGCCAGGGATGGGGGTGGGCCTTGGACTTCCAACAGGGCAGGGCACCATGCCCTCTTTCAAGGAAGAAGGGAGAGGGAGGAGGGGTGGGGGGTAGTGGGAGGGGACCGGGAGAAGGGGAAGAAAGGAAAAAAAATTTTTTTTATCTTTAATTATGTTCTTGAATGGAAAAAATAAAACAAAACAATGTATGAAAAAAAATAAATAAAATGTATGTGTTTGTTTCCTTGCTTCATGCATTAAAGAAGACAGACACATTTTACTCTAGTATCAACCAAAAAGTTTCTAGTATTATTTTGCAGTAAAATGAACCAGGGGCCTTTGGAGGAAATGGTTGAATGTTTTTTATTAGAAGCAGAAAACGGAAAGACATATTTTCATTTCTTTTGTTCTGACAAATACTCTGATGAAAAGTAATTAGGAAATAAAGGGCTTAATTGGTTTTCAATTCCAAGGATAGTCCATTATTGCAGGAAATCAGGACAGGATCTTAAGGTGACATCGTCAAGCACACAGAGAGGACAAACGTGTGGAACCGGGGATCAGTCTTTCCTGCTTGCTTGCCCTCAGCTCACTCTCTTCTCTCAGATGCTGTTCCGGACCCCCTGTCTAGAGAATGCTACCACCCACAGGCGCTGGGCCTTTCCATCCACTAGCCGTGGCATATCTTCTCCAGACATGCCCACAGGCCAACTGAATCTAGATAATGCCTTCCCGAAACTTTCTTCCCAAGTGATTCTAAGTCCGGTTGACAGCTGAGACGAACCAGGACAAACTGCAAACTGAGGATGGGATAATCGGAGCTTTTTAGCTTCCAGAATTTAATATAATTGTCTTAAAAAAAAAAAACAGACATCAGCCCCGAATGCCTCTGACTGTGCAAGCCTGCAGCACACTAAATAATTCTTATTCTTTCTTTATAAAAAAAATCTTTCAATGAACCATTAACCTAAAATAAATAAATAGATAAATAAAATAAATAATTTAAAAAGCCAAAAAGTATACTACTGTTTGCTAAATACTAAACAAAATCTCACCTTAGGAAAAGGTCAAGAGGCCTCAACCCTACATAAAGCACTACAGGCAATTAAGATATGCTGCGGGGAAAAACATACCAATTGATTATCCAATACCAAATGGTAGGTCCTGAAAACATATGCATGCAAGTAACAGTATACAGCTTGAGAAAGTTATATTTAGAGGTGTGCGTGTGTGTGGGTGCATGCAACTAATTATAGTTGATGAAAAAGGAGGTTATGAATTTGAAAGAAAGTACAGAGCTGTATAGAGAAGGTTTGAAGGAGAAAAAGGAAGAGAAAAATGTAATAATTTTAATCTCAAAAGTAAAAGAAATTTTAAAACTTGGTACTTATCTTTGCAAAATAAAATCTGTCTTGCTGTGTGTCCCAATGACTCCAGCTAATGTGAGAACACTAGACAGTTAGCACAAAGTGATGTGAAATTTGAAAAGCCATACTTTAGCAGGAGCCGGCTCACGAAAGATCCTCATTTTGTGTTAGTCAAAGTTCAACAACTAAAGACTTGAGTCTTACAAGCCAGCACTTGATCACAGGTGGGAGAGCAGGGCAGCAGAAGGGAGGGCTCCGCACCAGACCACATAGCTCCACACCCGACCTGAGCAGCTCTCATTGCAGGACAGCAGAAAGAGGGTTTCCCCGCGCAAACCCCGCATCGGGCAGGATGCACTCCAAGGTCCTAGTTTATGTGGAAACTGAGAGTTTGGTTTACTCTGTAAGAAGAAGAGATACATCCAGAGATCTCAGTCACCCCTGATGACATAGGGACACTTCAGACTGCCATAGGCGCTTACCAGCTGGACCAAGGCATGGACCCTCGATCAGATGCTGATTTAATGCGAAGCAAGTGGAAATTGTTTGGCGGGGGGGCGGGGGGAGAGTGAACATAAAATGAAACCAAGGAATCGGCTCTTCTGGGAGTGGAACATTTATTTTGGCATTCTGGGAAAATACATACTTTCTTTTAAAAGAATCTAGGACCAATTACATCTGTGAAGTGTTCCCTGCAGTCTTTGGAAATTCTTCCTGAGAGCAGTAAAGAAATAATTCATGGGATCATCTGTGGTCTGGCTTTAGCTTATTCTTATTTATTAACATGGTAAAATAATAAAGTGCACTAAAATTTGTCACTTGGTTTTCAAAATCTCTCTCTTTAAAATCTGCAGAATAAGTAATTTTAGTGTGCCATGTATCAGAAGTCTTATTTCAAAGCAAGGATTTAACCTGAAGTTCTTGAACGGACATACACATGTGTCCGTCCCGTGTTGTGTGTTCCCCCCCACCCCCCCACCCCCCGCCGGTGAGTTTCCGCTTGGACGGCTTTCAGAAGGACATGTGACTCAAACATTCCAGTAATGTTACCAGTCATACAAGTTGACTTGTGTGGTTTACTGAACTGTACCCTGTAAAAGCACAATGCTTACATTTTCCAATGGTCTTTAAAGTTACTGAATCAAATAAAAATACAATGAGAAACTGATGGCTTTTTTGCACGTCTGTGCTCGTTGGAGATAAATAACTCCTAGCGGGGCCTCAGTGGATGAAAGGCCTGCTGCTGAGCCTAAGGACCAGAGTTCAATCTCTAAGAGCCACAGAGTGAGAGGAGAGGCTCAGCTCCCACAAGTTTCCCTCTGAGCTCCACACCCAGGCCATGGCAGCTACCCTCTGCCACTGACACCACACATAATTACAGAAAGGGAATATTCTTCCGGGGTTTCCTCCTTATGTGTTCATGCAGCACGTAACACGTGGCTGAGTGGGATGCTCGTCTCTACTGGATAATATCTTCAGCACAACCCCTGTGTGGAAGGCTTGGGGCACATGGAGGCAGATGATGTCTGTTACAGGATATGATGCTGTCATCGGTCTAGGACAGGGAGCAACAGCCATGGATTCTAACACCGTGTTCACCTCAGCAAGATCTGTGTGCCTACAACGGCCCTGGATACCCCAATGTGGACAGAAGAATTCTGGCAAGGCCCCACCCACCCCTAGATGACATGCATGGGCAACTAATGGC
Source organism: Ondatra zibethicus (assembly GCA_004026605.1). Classification (NCBI taxonomy): domain Eukaryota; kingdom Metazoa; phylum Chordata; class Mammalia; order Rodentia; family Cricetidae; genus Ondatra; species Ondatra zibethicus. The sequence continues at coordinate 120,092 of PVIU01002921.1, forward strand.
TGCTGACAGGAGAAACATTCCTCTCCAGGATGAGCTCCTTTATATGCTATACAGTTCTGAGTGGTTACCCCTAACACATGTGCATATGAGCATCACTACATGCACTCAGCACGCTGTACTTGTGGAAACATATGTATGTGTGGATCTACATGTAACAATAATGAAAGAAGAGGACATATAGTTGGGAGGGAGTTGGGGGTGATACACAGGAAGTGGAATCATGGTGGAAAGGGTAGGGATGGGGTTAATACAGCATTTATATTGAAATTCTCAAAACATAAAAATATTTTTTAAAAATTGGTTTGGGATTAAGGCAACCATCATGAGTACCTCCAACTCTATCCAGCATGTTTTTATAAACAGGAAGGAGAAAGGCTGGAAGAGGAAGAGAGGAGAGTCAGCAGGCCTGGCCTCATGTGCTTCTAACCTGCGTAGCTGAACAGGGCTTCCTACCCAAAGATCCTGCTGCTGAATGCCTAGTTCTTCCTGCATTGAAATTGTCAATCATGTCCCAAGAAGGGGCTCCCCATCTTCCTGTCTGCATGTTACACAGCCCACCCCGTGCATGCCGCTTGGACCCAAGCTTATCTGTGTCACCGGCTGCTGCTGGGCTCAACCCAAGTTCTTTCACAGTCTTTGCAACCCCAGCTTCCTTCCTGCAGATAAGCTTTGCTCATCACTGCAACCGCACAAAAGCCACGAGCAAACATGGATGAGAATCGGGGAATGCGGAGGTAGAACAGAGAGATGCAAACTGAGCAGGTCAAGTCTGTCTGAAAGTCCAATCATCCCCATCGTAGTAATGCTGTTCATGACTTTTAAATCGGAGTGTTTATCATCCTTATTTGGCCTCTGACATTCCTGTGTTAAAAGAGGATTTTCTGAGGAAAATAGTTTCAAGACTCCATTGCTCAGAAAATAGCATTTAATAATGATTACTCTGACATTTGAGATATCTCTAAAATGTTCAAAGTCATGTTTCTCTAAATCCCACGGAGGCCCCAGGTGGCAACATTTTGTTAGGTTTAGTTGAGGTGTTTGCTTGTGACAACGGTGTCACCCTTTGCTTAGGATGTGAATTTTCAGTTTGCTAGGCCCGGGGTTTATGCTTTGCACAGAGAACAGCCTGGGGAGCTCATAGTTGCTCAGAGAAGCCAAGAGATGCATGCTAACAGAGGTCCAGTCTCTTCCCTGACCCTAGCCCAGCCTCTTTGTGGGTTCCAAGAAGTTTTAATCAGAGGACATGCTCAACATGAAAAGGTTAAAGCTTTCTTTTTAAAATCCTTTCAGGGGGCTGGAGAGATGGCTCAGTGGCTAAGAGCACTGGCTGTTCTTCCAAATGGACCTGGGTTCAATTCCCAGCACCCACATGACAGCTAACAACTGTCTGTAGCTCCAGTTTCTTGGGATCTGAAACCTTCACACCAATCCACATAAAATAAGGTTAAATAAATTATTTTAAAAAATTTTAAAAAATCATTTCAAAGGTAGTCAAAGAGTATCAATAGTAATAATGATTGATATTATGCTAGTCATGATTGGTCACCATGCCAGAGACACTGCACTAAATAAACACGTAAAAGGCTTATTTTCACTCACCGCTCTGTCAATCTGAGAAGTCACCACTAGACTGTTGACTGCCTATAGCAGAGGGAACTGATGTTTAGGAAATGACTTGCATAAACTGATAAATCTGATAAATGATGAAGCAGAAATGTAAGCTTAGTAGAATTTAGAGGTCATGCTCTGCAAGACCCTTATTGTAAAGAATGGAGAATTGCTGGTACAGCTATGCTGCAGACGGAGCAAGCAAAGCTAAGACACAGAGGCGTGTGTGCATATGGGAACACAGCCAGGAGAATTGCTGGTACAGCTATACTGCAGACAGAGCAAGCAAAGCTAAGACACACAGGCGTGTGTGCACATGGGAACACACCCAGGAGAATTGCTGGTATGGCCATGCTGCAGACAGAGCAAGCAAAGCTAAGACACACAGGCATGTGTGCTCATGGGAACACACCCACACACCATCATCATCGTTCTGTGGGGGTGATTCTAGGAAGCGTCTCTTCTGATATAAATCCATTACTGCAATAAGAATCACACTTTACTCGTCCATGAGTTTACATTTGAGATGTTCCCCATCTGCAGTCAGTCCTTGGGAAGATTTCAGGGTCCTGTAAATCATGAACACTTACAGTTAGATGTCACGAAAAGAAGAAAAACTGAAGAAATATGTAAGCACATAAGGAAATTTCTTGCTGAAAATGTATTAGTGTCAAGCATTAGCCCAATAATTTCCACCCTTCCCAGATGTATGAATTTGAAAATTTGATATTTAAAGGAGCCCCCAAATACTTCTCTGTGTTTAATTATCCAGTCGTTTTAGTTTTAGGGATGAGTAAAGCACTCAACAAGCCAATGTTGAAAGTTATACAAACAGCATGGTTTTTTTTTCTTTTTCCATTCAAAAATTTACACTTCCTCACCTTCTTCCATTCCCTTCCCACTCCCCCACTAACCCTCCTCCCTCCCCCTCCATCCTTAAGAGAGGGAAGGGTACCCTGCCCTGTGGGAAGGCCAAGGCCCTCCCCCCTCCATCCTGGCCTAGGAAGGTGTGCATCCAAATAGACTAGGGTCCCAAGAAGCCAGTACAGGCAGAACAGACAGGTCCCAGTGCCATTATCGATGGCTTCTCAGTCCGCCCCATTGACAGCCACATTCAGAGAGTCCGGTTTGATCACATGCTCATTCAGTCCCAGTCCAGCTGGAGTTGGTGAGCTCCCATTAGATCAGGCACACTGTCTCAGTGGGTGGACCAGCCCCTCATGGTCCTGACTTCCTTGCTCATCTTCTCCCACCTTCTGCTCTTCAACTGGACCTTGGGAGCTCAGTCCATTGCTCTGATGTGAATGTGGGTCTCTGTCTCTATCTCCATCCATCGGATGAAATTTCTATGGTGATATTCAACACATTCATCAGTGTGACTATGGGACAAGGCCAGTTCAGGCACCCTCTCCTCTGCTGTCCAAGGACCTAGCTGGCTACATCCCCATGGACATCCGGGATCTCCTCCAGAGCCAAGTCTCTTGCCAACCCTAAAATGGCTCCCTTAATGTAGATATCTTCTTCCCTGCTCCTATATCCGCCCTTCCTCCATCTCCACCCTCCCACTCCTCCAAGTTCTCCCCAGTCCTTCCCTTCTCCCTTCTCTTTCCCCCTCTCCCCTTCCCCCACCCCCACCTCTACCCCCACCCCTGTGCTCCCAACTTTTGCCCTATGACCTTGTTTGTTTCCAATTTCCAGGAGCCTCTATATATGTTTTTCTTTGGGTTCACCTTGCTATTTGGCTCCTCTAGGCTTGTGAACTATAGGCTTAATGTCCTTTGTTTATGGCTAGAGTCCACTAATGAGTGAGTACATACCATACTCATCTTTTTGGGTCTGGGTTATCTCACTAAGGATAGTGTTTTCTATTTCCATCCATTTGCAAGCAAAATTCAAGATGTCATTGTTTTTTACCGCTGAGCAGTACTCTAATGTGTATATATTCCACACTTCATCCATTCTTCCATTGAGGGGCATCTAGGTTGTTTGCAGGTTCTGGCAATTACAAATAATGCTGCTATGAGCATCATTGAACAAATGCTTTTGTAGTATGATTGGGCATCTCTTAGGTATATTCCCAAGAGTGGTATTGCTGGATTCTGAGGTAGGTTGATTCCCAGTTTCCTAAGAAACCACCACACTGATTTCCAAAGTGGTTGCACAGGTTTGCATTCCCACCAGCAATGGATGAGTGTTCCCCTTACTCCACATCCTCTCCAGCATAGGCTATCATTGGTGTTTTTGATTTTAGCCATTCTGACAGGTGTAAGATGGTATCTCAAAGTTGTTTTGATTTGCATTTCCCTGATCACTAAGGAAGTTGAACATGACCTTAAGTATCTTTTGGCCATTTGAACTTCTTCTGTTGAGAATTCTCTGTTCAGATCATTACCCCATTTTTAATTGGGTTATTTAGAATTTTAATGTCTAGTTTCTTGAGTTCTTTATATATTTTGGAGATCAGACCTTTGTCTGGTGTGGGGTTGGTGAAGATCTTCTCCCATTCAGTGGGATGCCTTTTTGTCTTAATGACTGTGTCCTTTGCTTTACAGAAGCTTCTCAGTTTCAGGAGGTCCCATTTATTCATTGTTGTTCTTATTGTCTGTGCCACTGGGGTTATACATAGGAAGTGATCTCCTGTGCCCATGTATTGCAGGCTACTTCCCACTTTCTCTTCTATCAGGTTCAGTGTGGTCAGATTTATGTTGAGGTCTTTAATCCATTTGGACTTGATTTTTGTGCATGGTGATAGATAAGGATCTATTTTCATTCTCCTACAGGTTGACATCCAGTTATGCCAGCACCATTTGTTAAAGATGCTTTCTTTCTTCCATTGTATAATTTTAGCTTCTTTGTCAAATATGAGGTGTTCATAGGTTTATGGATTAATATCCGGATCTTCAATTCGATTCCATTGGTCAACGTCTCTGATTTTGTGCCAATACCAAGCTGTTTTCAATACTGTAGCTCTGTAATATAGAGTTTGAAGTCAGGGATGGTAATGTCTCCGGAAGTTCCTTTATTGTATAGGCTTATTTTGGCTATCCTGGGCTTTTTGTTTTTCCATATAAAGTTAGTTATTGTTCTCTCAAGGTCTATGAAAAATTTTGTTGGGATTTTGATGGGGATTGCATTGAATCTATAGATTGCCTTTGGTAGAATTGCCATTTTTACTATATTGATCCTACCAGTCCGGGAGCATGGGAGATCCTTCCATTTTCTGGTATCCTCTTCAATTTCTTTCTTCAAGGTCTTAAAGTTCTTATCAAATAGATCTTTCACTTCCTTGGTTAGTGTTACCCCAAGATACTTTATGCTATTTGTGGCTATCATGAAAGGTGATGTTTCTCTGATTTCCCACTCTGCTTCTTTATCCTTTGTATATAGGAGGGCTACTGAGTTTTTTGAGTTAATCTTGTATCCTGCCACATCACTGAAGGTATTTATCAGCTGGAGGAGTTCTTTGGTAGAGTTTTTGGGGTCACTTATGTACACTATCATATCATCTGCAAATAACAAAAAGTTTGACTTCTTCCTTTCCAATTCGAATCCCCTTGATCTCTTTATGTTGTCTTATTGCTATTGCTAGAACTTCAAACACTATATTGAAGAGAGAGTGGACAGCCTTGTCTTGTTCCTGATTTTAGTGGAATCCCTTTGAGTTTCTCTATGTTTAATTTGATGTTAGCTGTCGGCTTGCTGTATATTGCTTTTATTATATTTAGATATGATCCTTGTATCCCTAATCTCTCCAAGACCTTTATCATAAAGGGGTGTTGAATTTTGTCAAATGCTTTTCCTGCATCGAATGAAATGATCATATTTTTTTTTCTTTCAGTTTATTTATATGATGAATTACATTGATAGAGTTTTGTATGTTGAACCAGCCCTGCATCTCTGGAATGAAGCCTACTTGATCATAATGGATGATTTTTTTGACATGTTCTTGGATTCGGTTTGCCAGTATTTTATTGAGAATTTTTGCGCCAATGTTCATGAGTGAGATTGGTCTGTAATTCTCTTTCTTGGTTGTGTCTTTGTGTGGTTTTGGTATCAGAGTAACTGTAGCTTTATAAAAAGAGTTTGGCAATGACTCTTCTGTTTCTATTATGTAAAATACATTAAGGAGTATAGATATTAGCTCTTCTTGGAAGTTTTGGTAGAATTCTGCATTAAAACCATCTGGCCTGGGCTTTTTTGGGCTGGGAAATTTTTGATGGCAGCTTCTATTTCCTCGCGACTTATAGGTCTATTTAAATTGTTCACCTGGTCTTGATTTAATTTCAGTATATGGTATTTATCTAAAAAATTGTCCATTTCTTTTACATTTTCCAATTTTGTGGCATACAGGCTTTGTAGTAAGACATAATGATTCTCTGAATTTCCTCAGTGTCTGTTGTTATGTCCCCCTTTTCATTTCTGATCTTGTCAATTTGAGTGTTATCTCTTCACCTTTTGATTAGTTTGGATAGGGGTTTGTCAATCTTGTTGATTTTCTCAAGGAACCAGCTCTTTGTTTCATTGATTCTTTGGATTGTTTTCTGTGTCTCTATTTTGTTGATTTCAGCCGTCAGTTTGATTATTTCCAGTCTTCTACTCCTCCTGGGTGAGTCCTCTTCTTTTTTCCTAGAGCTTTCAGGTGTGCTGTTAAGTCACTAATGTGTGCTTTCTCCATTTTCTTTATGTGGGCACTATGTTCTATGAATGTTAGCACTGCTTTCATAGTGTCCCATAGGTTTGGCTATGGTGATTCTTTATTTTCGTTGAATTCGAGGAAGAATTTAATTTCTTTCTTTATTTCTTCCTTGACCCAGGAGTGGTTCAGAAGTTGACTGTTCAGTTTCCATGAGTTTGTAGGCTTTTTGTTGGTGGAATTGTTGTTACATTCTAACTTTACTCCATGGTGATCCAATAAGACACAGGTGGTTACTCCAATTTTTTTTGTATCTGTGGATGTTTGCTTTGTTACTGAGTATGTGATCAATTTTTGAGAAGGTTCCATGAGATGCTGAGAAGAAGGTATATTCTTTTATATGGGTGGAATGTTCTATAGATGTCTATTAAGTCCATTCGATTCTTTACATCTGTTAGTTCTCATATTTCTCTGTTAAGTTTCTGTCTGGTTGACCTGTCCATTGGTGAGAGAGGAGTGTTGAAATCTCCTACTATTAGTGTGTGGGGTTTGATGTGTGCTTTGAGTTCTAGTAATGTTTCTTTTACATATGTGGGTGCTTTTATATTAGGGGCATATACATTCAGGATTGAGACTTCATCCTGATGAATCTTTCCTGTTATGAGTATAAAGTGTCCATCTTCATCTCTTCTGATTGATTTGAGTTTGAAGTCAATTTTGTTCGATATTAGTATAGCCACACCCGCCTGTTTCCTAGGGCCGTTTGATTGAAAAACCTTTTCCCAACTCTTTGCTCAGAGATAATGTCTGTCTTTGTGGTTGAGGTGTGTTTCTTTTAAACAGCAGAATGTTGGAGCCTGTTTTCGTATCCATTCTCTGAACCTGTGCTTTTTTATAGGTGAATTGAGTCCATTGATATTAAGTGATACTAATGACCAGTGGTTGTTAACTCTGGTTATTTTTATTTTATTATTATTTTTTTTTTGGTGGTAGAGTTTGTGTGTTTCCCTTTTTTGAGTTGTGCTGGTGGAGGGTTGTTAGATGTTTGTGTTATTATGGGTGTTGTTTGCTTCCTTTAGTTGTGGTTTTCCTTGTATTCTGTTGGTTATATTTGTCTCTGTGGTTCCTGCTCGTTTACCCAGATTTTCCATCTCCAACCTTCCCTCGGTTTGTGTTTTCTTCATTGCCTCCATTTCAGTTTTCAAGTCTTGAACTGTTTCCATTACTTGTTTCATTGCTTTTTCTTGGTTTTCTAGGGTATCTTTGAGGGATTTATTCATTTCTTCTAATTTTTTGTTAGTCTTCTCATCCATTTCTTTAAAGGAGTTTTTCACATCCTCTTTAATGGTCTTTATCGCTTTCATAATGTTACATTTAAAGTCAATTTCTTCTACTTCTTCTGGGTTAGGCTGTTCAAGTCTTCCTGTTGCATATTCGCTGGATTCTGGTGTTATCATGTTGCTTTTCAAGTTGTTGGAGGAATTCTTGCATTGGCGCCTGCCCATCTCGTCCTTCGAATGTGGTCAGGAGAGTCTTGGCAGCTTGGTCCGATTTTTGTTGTGGCTAACTGTGTACTTGGGGATTTTTCTTTTTCTACCCTCTCTTAGGTCCCCTCAGCACTGGAGTTGGCTCTCAGATCTCCTCCTCAGATGGATCTGCTGGTACTGGATCAGGGCCACTTGCTGGCCAAGGACCTCATAAACAAATGGGTGGGCTTGGTATGTGCCAGCTCCGTGGAACAAAGAATCCCCTGCAGCCTTGCCCTCACCACTGTGTTCCCAGAGCCTCAGCCCCAGAGCAGGCTGAGTTGGGGACTCCTAGGATCCCAGAGATGGGAAGGGATGCTTGGGCGCAAGCTGGGGTGGTATACATAGAGAAAGCCAGTAGCCTGGGAGAAGCCCCACTGAATGGCCAGAAAGTTTAGGGGATTGAAGGGCACCTGTGCTCCCTTCCCGGGGCATCTGGCCGGGCAGGCACACACTTCCCACTCTGGAAAGATCTACTGGTACTGGATCAGGGCCACTTGCTGGCCAAGGACCTCACAGACAAAAGGGAGGGCTTGGTAGATGCCCGTAGATGCTCCGTGGAACAAAGAAACCCCTGCAGCCTTGCACTCACCACTGTGTCCCCAGAGCCTCAGCCCTGGAGCCCAAACAGCATGTTTTTAAGAACAATGGATGGTATTAAAATAAAGCATAATGAAAATAATGCTTAATAAAACTAAGATTGCCTGAGACAGTATTGCCTTTCAAAGGTACTGTGCCATCCAGAAAAGAGTAGAAATAACATTTAGGGAAATTCCCTAGGAGGAACTCTTCATCTCTGAACTGTGCTGTAATAAATAGTTTATTTATCTGATAAACGAGAGAACTGAAGCACTCGTGGTTTCCTCGCTCTTCATCACGCTCGTGTCCATGAGGGGAAGGCATCTGGAGAGACACATTACCAGTGGCAGGGAAGATTTTTTTCTTTCTTTCTTTCTTTTTTTTTTTTTTTTACTTCCAGATGTTCTTTACAAGACATGTTCCTTAATATTTCCAAAGGAAGAAAAATGAGTTTTCTGGGCAGTTATTAGAGGAGTGAATGAATTCTATATCATGTTATAAAAACAGAAAATCCTCAGTAATGTCATTGGCTACTGAAAAGTCATTCTTCCATATGGAAAATGAGATTGAGATCAGCAGAATCTCATATCCTTACAAAAATTATATGAGGAGGGCTAGGGATGTGACCATGCAATCAAGAAGACCTAAGTTCAGATCACCCTTGTGAAAGTCAGGTGTAGCGGCACTGTCTACAGTCCTAGTGCATGAGGTGGAGGGGATGAGTGTTGGAGACAGGCTCAGAAAGAACTTAGTGGCCAGCCAGGTCATCCAGTGTGCTCCGGATTCAATGAGAGGCACTGTCTCAGAGTGTGACAGAGGAAAACACTCAACATAATATCTGGCCTTCACATGCACACAGACACATGTGCACACAAACACACATAAGCATACCACACACAGAGAGAAAGTATCAGTAAAGGCTTATATTACTGATCAAGTGCTCAAAAATAATTATGAAAGATTTTTTTATACTATGGAAAATATTTTTAAATGCATACTTAAAGGGAAAATGCAGTAAGTAATTAAAGTTATTGTGCACTGACTGAAATTGCTCCTTCTGTGGCCATAGAGATGGCCCAACAGTTAAGTGTATTCTACACTAATCTTCTAGAGGACCTGTATGCAGTTCTCAGCACCCATGTCAAATTGCTCACAACTACCCATAACTCCAGCTGCAGGGAGCTCTAACACCACTGACCTCTGCAGGCATCTGCATTTATATGCACACATCCACAAGCATATACACACACATGATTAAAGACTTAAAAATTGTTCTTCTTTGTCTTTCCTTCCATGCTACCACACCTGGGAAACATTTGAAACTTCATGGAGTTTGGAAGAATTTATGCAGAGATTTATGACAGCGTTGTTCTTCATTTCTGTTGCCTTGATAAAATATCCCAACTAGGATAAATTTAGGGAAGGAAAGGGCTTTATTGGTTACAAGTCTGGGTCATAGTTCATCAGTGAGAGAAATCAAGGTAGGAACTCAAAGCAGAAACTTTAAGGGAGACTTGTTTGGCATTCTACACCTCTAGTTAAGGAACTCAAGCCACAAAGGAGTACAGCAGGAACCATGATCCGCACTAGATGGCTTGCAGGTGAGCTCACACTCAGCCAGATTTCTTACACAGTTCAGGATCACCTGGCCAGGGCTAGTGCATCCACAGTAGACTGGATTGTCCTCTTACATCAGTGGACAATCAAGACAACATCCCCACGGACCATTCTGGTCTAGGCATTTCCTCAGTTGGGATTCTCTTTTCAGATAATTCTACCGTGTGCCAAGTTGCTATTAGAGTTGTCTGGGAGGGACACCGTGACGCTCCCTTTTACTCACTCTGCGCCTTTCATGACTATAAAGAAACACACTTGAGCATGTTTACTTTGTTCCGTATTTTCAGTATGAATTACTTTCACAGCCATGGGATTTTCAGAGCAATATTGTTTAACTTCCCTTGAGTTTGAAGTTAGCGGCCGGCTCTCCCTCCTGCGAGTGTCTTGGCTTTAGTAAGTGTCAGAGGTCATCATGTGGATGTGGACATAAATGGGCGGACGGTGCCGGGAAGGATAGGTCTACACCCAACAAAATCACTGCAGCACTCACTCTGAAGCCGAGAGCTTTTCGATTCACTACTATTCAGGTGGCATGGGTGAAGAGCTAGCAGCTTTCCCACAACCTAACAGGCGGATGGGAGCTGATCCTGTCATTGGTGTATTATTTCCTCTAAGTTCTAATTAGGATCTGTGATTTTCAGATTTTTGTGAAGTGCCATTGAATTTTAAGAGAAAACCAGTTGTAAGTCAGGGTTCTATGGCATGGCTTTATTTTCCAGTATCATAGAATAACCTGGCCATGCTAACCCAACCATTCTTTCTGAAATTTGTTCTTTTTTCCCCAAGGCTCAGCCACAGAGGCAGCTGTTGATTTCAGTGTTACATGTTTCTCCTTGATACCCACTTTCACTTTAAGAGGACCTCTCTTTACCCAAACTTTGTGGTAGGGGCCTTTCCTTTGTCTTACACTATATGCAGAAGTTAGTCACAGCCGTCTTATACATAGTTCTCCATCAATTCTTTCATTTCCATGATAAACACTCCCAGTTTCTAAGTTTGGAGCTGCTTGCTGAACTGTTAAACCATCTGTGCATCTCGCCTCGCATCACCCAGCAATCCCCTTGCTCACTGTGATGCTCAGTTTCCTCAGCAGCCACACCCACTCCCACAAAACCAGGAGAACCGGATGGTTCTCATTGCCCACTGTCACATTGTCACACCTGTGGGCACCATCTACACATTCTGTAGTTCTGACGGCATCCCACAGAAGGGACGGCAGAAGGGAGACACACATGTAAAGAGAGAAAACATTCTGAGCCTACATGTCGTGGAGCTGAGATTCCAGTTCTGACTTACATGTCTCAAAAGCCCACTTCTGTTTCACTGTTCTACCCTACTGTAATATTTTTTCCAATGGACAGAAATAGGTGTTTTATAATTATGACTGAAGATATTCTGAAGAAGTATTTTCTCCCTGAGCCACACATAAATAAGGCCTCTTTGACAGACCATTCAAAGGTGATTACCCAAGATAACTAGAGAGGCAGGGGAAGTGATGGGATCCTGCTGGCATCCATAGCTAGACTCAGATTAGATCAGCCAGCGAGTGCAGTTGATGTGCTCTTCGGTAATATTTTAATGACTTACTTCACATAGACACACAATGAATAGATCTTCTTTATGGTTTGTTACTCATGCAGGCAGTTGGGATTTTCAGGGGCCAGTGTTTCCTTGTCTCTTAGGATGTAGCATTGTTACTAACACTCACATTTTGAAGGGTACCCTGTATTGGGATAAGGCTTAAGAATTCACGATATTGATTAGATAAAAGAGAAAGTCACTGGCAACCACAGAATAATTTCATTCAACGATGTCATGTTTATCATACTAATTGGTTTATTATTTATAGTTTGTTAATTTATGCTAATGCTTTTTATTTGACATATGTTTGCAAATAGTTTGTTTCAATTATCCTACTGACCATATATTTGGGTTAGTCTAAAAGACTGCCATGAAATCTTTGCCAGAATTTAGTAGTTTGATCTAGGAATATAGCACAATTGGTAGAGTCCACCCTTCCTATGTGCAAGAGGCACATGTGTGAGGCTCAGAGAGCTAACCCCATCACCACACACACTGATCATGGTGGCACACACTCGTAAATCCCAGTGCTCAGAAGGAGGAGGCAGGAAGATCAGGAATTTGAGACCAGACTGAGACAGAGGGCCTGACCCAAAAATAAATCAGCAAAATGTTATAATTAGTGGTTTGTGGTATTATAATATGATGTGCTATTTGTTATGGGGATATGTACAGAGAATAATAGACTTTGACCATCCATGTGCTGGCCACTGTCCTATTCAACATGAGCACAGAGGACAAATATCTGAAGGATAAGTGTGAGTGTTCCAGGCAGACAGCACGGAAGGACATTTGTGTTTCAAAGGAGGGGGAAAGAATGTGGAAAAATATAAAAACATGAGCTTCCTTTTTAACAATAAGCTCACAGGGGCAGCAATTTATTTGGAATTACTATAGATTGTATACAGGAAAGGAGGATAATGGTCAGAAATGTGGCCAGGCAAGAAGCTAGAGCCAGGCTACAAAGGCATTTCATACTTTATGCTGAAATGTTTATATTTTACTGCAGTAGATGATAAGAAGGCATTAACAATCCAAGGACATTAAAATGTCACAATTGCTGCCTAACTGGTTTTGAAATGCAAGGAGACATGGAAGAGGCCCAGCCAAGGAAGAACAACACTGGAGAACTTGTATCACCAGATAGCAAGGCTTCCTACAGAGTAGCGCAGGTCAAGAGGGCGGGGCTGACACTGAACACTTAAACCCCGTACACACAGACACATCACCATCAGCACAGTGATGCCACAGCAGAGCAGGGGAGGGAAGCCCGCCGTTGTTGGTGTGGGGATGCCGGTACCTGTATGGGGGGAAATGACTTATAATCCACCCTCACTCTACAAACAGAACAACAAAATTCAAGTGGGCTGAAGTTTTGAGAGGAGCCACTTGGAAGCCAAATCAATTTGCGTAGTACGGAGACAGTCGCCTTTGCCACTGCTGATGAATTATCAAACGTGTTGGCCGTTCTTTGTGTGCAGCGGTGTTTAACGTTTACTACCTAGCAAGAGGGAGCATAGGTGATCCATGTGCCTTGGAGTGGGTGACTGGCAGAGGTCAGTGATGGTTCTCAGAGCAAAGCAAGGGACATCCATGTTCATGCCACAGCCTCCGAGGGCTAACACACTATGCTTTCATTGTCTCGTGTGTTTGGATAGACTCTTCTACCCTGGAGCACTATAGGGGCATCAGCCCTCCTCTGCTCTTGTCTAAGCCCACTTTCCCACTCTGGTTTCTGCCCCCGTGCTTTTCAGGTGTTACATTGTGAATGAGTACGTGTCTTGAGCAAAACTTATGTTGTCTCTTTTTATTTCAATGTATGTCACGCCAGGTAAGTACAAAAGTAAAGCACCAAAGTTTCTCTCTCCCACACACAAAACATGGTACGTTAAAAGAATTAAAATCCTACAAAATCCATGATATCCAGAAAACTGTTTGTAAAGGCATGTGTCAAGTGGCAACTAGAACACGAAGTAGCTGAGTATCAGGAAGGTTAGAGTTGCTGTGGAGGGGATTGTAGGTAAGACCAATCAGATAAAACAGTAGCTCTAGGGGAACTGGGAGAGCAGGTATCTTTCTTAGGACAGAGCTTCATAATGGTGCATGAGATTTTAAATATTTAACATCCATGAGGATGAGACAACATAGTGTGATCTTTGGAGGGGGAGTCCATGTACAGGGGGCACACAGCCTTTGCAGAGGGATGAGACTAGCATATCTGTGTAAGAATAGTTGAAATTACACCTCTCCAACTCAGATGAAGGAGAAGCCAGTGAGAGTGTTCGGGTTTGTAGAAAGGGAGACACCGTAGAGAGGATGCAGATCCTGATGGGAGTACAGAGGGCTCTTCAGGAAGAAAAGGACGCTGTGGTGATAGCATCCATTTTACTGTCACAGACTTGGGGAGTGTCCCAGCCAGTCACGAGTTGAAGCAAATAAACCTGAACGTTACTGTGAAATACAGAAAATACTTTATAAGATTGATCACTTCTTCGTGAGGATGAGGAAAGATGTTTGGACTTCACCTAAATAGTGATTATGGCCATAAGAAAGGGAGATCACAAGACATTTCTAGGATCCCAGTTAAATGCTCAGAAGGACACGGGCATGAGCAGTGCAGCCAAGAATATGATTCTCAGTGGGCAGACTTAGTGAGGCACAGCACACGAGCATTGAAGTGGTAGAGTCTGGAACAGGTCTGTGGACCTAAGGGAATGCGATGCTAGCATTTTGGAAGAACAGCTTCATCTCAAGAGAATAACAAAACATGTACTGCTTCCTGGAAAATATCAGACTTCAAAGAAGGCAAATAACTTTTTTGGGTGGGGCACTCTGTAGAGAAGCAGATGGCTCATGGAAGAATCTTTCCAGTGTGCAAGGCTTTATGATGTATGAGATTGTGTTATTGAGAGGTGTCAGCCCCGCAACTCTATATTGAGGAGAGGGAGTGTGGACAGGGTGACAGAATAAGAGAAGATACATCGGAGAAGCCCTTCCTCCAAGTACCTGGCAGCATTTGACATGTACACAACTGAGACCAGCCACTACTGTAGAGGAGAGAAAGTGTGGCCGGTCATGAAGCAGGACTCCAGGTTCCAGAATGCTTGAATCATCGGCTGTGGTTGGAAAGACTGGAAGGGAGGCTGTTGGTATAAGAAGCCAGCTTCCTGACCTTCCACCCCCCATATGTATAGCCCTGAGGAATTAATGTTGATATGAAAACTTACATCTTAAACCTAGAGGCAATTCTCATCAGTCAAAGAATAGGTCGGTAATGCTCTTCTAACAATAAACCTTACGGTATCCCGGGCTGAACATGCAAACAATAGGCAGTGCGAATCTGCAGTTAACAGTACTTGGTTCTGGTCCCCTGGGACTTCCTTGGAGAAATATACGCAAAGCAGTTCCCTGTGTGTAGTTAGGAAGCAGAATGGTGGACAAGGACCAATCTTAAAGTTAGGCTCAAAGGTAAGACTCAGAATAAATATTTGGTAACTACGGTTACTTACCCACAAAACCCAGTTATTAAAAAGACCATTCTCCTATTTAAGAAAGTTCAACTTCAGATAATGTTTCTTAAGTATGTCTAAACTCTGGGGGCCAGTGAAATCCTGAGTTAATGATGTTAGTTGTGGTTATAGCAGACTGAGCCTGTTAAGATGCTGCTA
Organism: Ondatra zibethicus; assembly: GCA_004026605.1. Taxonomy (NCBI): domain Eukaryota; kingdom Metazoa; phylum Chordata; class Mammalia; order Rodentia; family Cricetidae; genus Ondatra; species Ondatra zibethicus. Next base: position 135,304 of record PVIU01002921.1, read on the forward strand.
TGAGGGGCCAGGGACAGTTTACATGAGTACATGGGGAGTGAAAGACAGGGGCTCCATTCTAGTTGGCAAGATGAACACACACACACACACATACACATACACACGACAGAAGTGTGCGTGTCCTGGATTTGCCCTGTAATAATTTACACTCTTAAGTGAATGCAACTCTAATAATCTCCACTTACATGCAGAGTGCCATAAACCATAGTCAGCCAAAATGGAATTGTTAGGCACCTCCACGAATGTTGTTAAATCCTTTTCTTACTTCACACACACTCAAGCACACACACACGGGGAAGAAGAGATTGAAAAACTACTTCTATCAGCTCTGATTCGTATCAACTAAACCATGTGTTACATAATTGTTTGGAAAAATGGTTGTCATACCAACCTCATAGCCACAAATCAGCATTGACAAGAACAGCTGTGAGTTCTGGAGGGAAGCATTTACAGACTTAGTATGAGTGCATTTAAGGCCAGCAAAATAATTTTCTTTCATTCAGAAGAGAATTATTTTCTATTGCAGCACAGCATAAAGGTGTTTCCTAGTTCAGTAGCTGCAACTCCTGCATCAGTCTTAGAACACTAGCTCCGGAAGGAACCCCAAACATCTTGCTGTGGACATACCTTTTCCATTCTTCCTCCCCTCTCAGTATTCCAACAGATGCTGGAAACCCAGTAGCATGATAGCTCAGGCCATGATACCAGAAAACATTGACTGACTCTATAAGAAAATGTTGTTGACATTAGTAAAGTATTGATTTAGTACTTAAAATGTCATTATTTAAGACCTTGGGAAGAAAAGGATAAATCATTCCTAAAAACTGGGTGGTTTAGGGTGACAATGTCTTCTTTATTTTATTTGTAAAATACAATCCCCATTGGGATTCTCTGCGATTACAGTGCTAGTTACTGTGGTCACTATTGTCATAATCATTGTTACTATCACTATTCTGTTTGTTCAAATGTTGACTAAAGACACTCTTGACCTCAACTTTTCCTGCTCACAAATCTCTTCTCCACAGGCTAAGAACCTTTCAGCCCTCAAAAGAATACACTGTGTCCAAGACAATCATTTCCTGAAACCTGAAGCCAAATTTTTCAGACATTTGTGTCCTGCCATGCAGTTTTAGTAACTTTCCTCCTGTGACTGTCAATCTTGATCATTTGACCCAATCTAGAATCACCAGGAAACAGTCTCAGTGAGGGATTGCCTAGTGCACCTGGGCCTGTGAACTTGCTTGTAGGGGATTGTCATAACTGGGTTAATTGAAGTGAAAAGGGCCACCCTGTAGGTGGGCACTACCACGTCATGGGCTGCACAATGAACTAAGCACACTGAGCACACGAGCATGGGTTCCTTCCTGGCTCTCTGATATTGACCGTGATGCAAGCAGCTTCCTAGAACCCCTGCTTTGACAACCCTGAATTGGTGGACTATATAACCTGGAATTGTAAGCCAAATCTTCCTTTTCTTCTCAAAGCAGCATTATGTTAGGGTATTACAGCACAGAACCAGAAATGATACTTCAATTGCACCCCCTTTTTATCTAGCCAGTCAATGCATTGATTTTTCCCTTTGATCTACTGAGATCTAGCTTCCATAGAGTTGGGATTCCCTCAGTACCCCCTCAGTCCCCAGGAATCCACCTGCTGTGCATTGCAGATTTAATCACAAACCAAACCCTGGAAGTGTGGAGGGGTCTCAGGAAAACACTCCCTTTGGTGCTTCGTGTGCAGGCAGGTGTAATTAGTGAATCTAGAGCAGAGATGAGTAGCGATTGCCCTCTGTGCTCCAAGGAATATAGAGTGATTAGACCATGGCTGAATTAATGTTTGAATATGTCTTTTATTTACACTTTCAACATATTAGCTGGAGAGAAACTTATTAATGTTAACTCAGCTCCTAATAACTATTAAATTCTTCAATATTTGCCAAATGCAGAATAATTTGCAATGTGGTGGTCAATTTGATAAAAATTCACTTTTTAATTTCAATAAATCTATTCCTTGACTGCTATTTTAGGCACCATGGCAGTCAGAAAGGTCAGTATATGAAAGAATCTCAGCCCACAGAATTCCTTCAGCCAGCTCGGATTCTGAGGCTCTCTGAGGGGATCATCCCATCCTTATCATTGAAGGAGTTTAAAGATTTTAAAGATACATAAGCTATAGCTTAAAATATGTTGTTGAGAAATGAGGGGGAAAGGGGAATAAACGGACTCAAGATAAAGACTGAAGCAAGGGAAAACTTTTCAAATATTCTATATTCATTCATAAAACGTGAGCAATATGGGAAACTCTGCATGACTATGGCTTGGGCCTCCCATTGGCTGTGTACTTCAGGTGTCTCTTTGATAGATTAGTGTCTGGGATTAGTGGTTAGTGTTTTGAGTATTACTGATGTTGGGAATAAAGAGGAAAGGAACGCAAATAAAGACCCTGTCCTCACTTTATAAACTTTCCCAGATGGACAAGCAGTAAATTTATATCCACACAGTAAAAATATTTTACAGAAACAAAATGATGAAACAAGAAAGCAAGGAAAGCAAGCAAAGAAGTGCGAGAGACCAAAAACAGCCCTCTGTTACATTTCCAAAGTGTGAACTCGAGCTTCACTGAGATTTCAGCAAGCACAACAGCACATCACGCTGTGTTAGAAAGATCACTGTGTCTGAAGGCTGGAACACCCTTTACTGCCTTCACGTGGTCACATTCTCTGAGTGAAGACAGCGCGGACATCTGTACTTGGGTCAGTGCTAAGCAGAGCTTGAGAAACAGGAGACTGCCTGGCTTCAGCCCTAGACTTCAAATCAGCTGCTGCTTCCTGCAGGCGGGAACTGTGAATTCTCTATGCTGAGTTTCCATATCTGTGAGATGGGGTGAGTGTCTACCTTCTGGGCTTTTGGAATGAATACATGGTAAGAAAAGGAAACAACACAAGCTAGAGCCTTGTCTTGCACACGGCATGCTTGCTGAGTGCTTCACAGAGAAGCTCTCTCCTCCGTACGACCCCCTAGAAGAGGCAGATCGTCATCACCTCACGACCACATTAACAACCTGTTGAGACTCCTTTCACATCATCAGACAAAGCCAAGTTTCAGGTTGATAGTATTTGTTCAGTCTCTCCATTCTTTCCCATTCTGATGGCATGTAACAAAGAATAATTTTCACTTTGAATTTACTTGTATTTACAAATAAATTTGAAAGTTGCATTTACCATAGTGTCATCTATGAATGCATTCTGGACTGTCTGTCACTTGGGGACTGAGAAAGTCAATAATGTGAGCAACTGGTATGTAATTAAAGCAACATTACTAGGGCAAAATTCTGTGCAGTTCTGGAGAGTATCTAAGGCCACCGACTGGTGTCTGAGGAAGTGACACTGAGCACCACTAGGACAGTAGTCTTCTCTGACCTGAAGTTTTATGCAACTTCTGCAAAAGGGAAGGAAAACCATGACCTGGCTGTGATAAAAAACCTCCCAAAGTCCAAATGACATCAAATAAATATTTCAACAGACAAAGCAGGGAGACTATTTGTCTGTAAAACTTGGACAACATCTATGGAAAGGGGGCTAGTGGAATTTCCATACTTTTCTATATTTGTCTGAGGTCAGAACAGGGTTGTAGACTTGTCAGATACTCTGTGAAAGGCTCTGCTGGACACACTGTGGCAGCACACAAGAGACTTGTATAGACTTGTATTTTACTGGACCCTTGAGAAATGTAAATAAAACTTTTGTGACCCACATTCCTCTGTGTAAGAAAGTATCACTTGCATAGCCCTAATGCTTAGAGAAAAGCACGTCATGGGAGATGCCCCGTAGAGCGTCTCCAACCAAATGGTGTCCTATACAATGGTACAGAACCTCAAAAATACTGCAAGTTTGCCTCTAGGAAGAGAAAGCCAACAGCAGACAACAAAACAAAGCGAGAAGCTTCTTGCTCTGTTCTCTGTGGTTGGGTCCTCTTCTCTAAGCAGCCCTTGTGAGTTCACACTTCTCAGTGTTGTCCTTTCTGATGGGCATTGTTTCATGGAGTAATTTGTTTGTTTGTTTGTTTTCTGCTCTTTTCTTTATTTTTGAGGTGGGTCAAAGAAACAATGAATTCAGAACCAAATGTTGATCTCTTTCTACCCTTTTTGTCCAATCCTAGTCAAATTAAGCATGCTGGCTCAAGACAAAAAAAAAAGGAAAACTCTAGACTGAATGTTGGGTACAACAGACCTGGACTCTGAAAATCAAATACTGCCTCAATCTGCAGAATTGCTGGTGGGGCCTCAGGGTTAGCATTTTCTTTCTTAAACGTGTGATGAATGTGACCCCTGCAATGGGTGCCCCCCACTGTATCTAGAATTAGTCTGATTCACTGAGAATATATAAACAACAATAAGCCAGGCTTTAAGAGATTCAGCCCCATATTTTTTATATTAACTGGTGCACCCAGAAGCTATAGAATGAAAGGCAGTGCGGTCTGTTTAAATATTTGGGCTTTGAAGGCAGACAATTGGAATTCCACTTAAGCTCTTCCACTGAGACCTTGAATACATTATTTTAAAATTCTTATTAAAATTTTTAAATGTCAGCATATACTGAAGGATAATATAAATTGAAGACACATAAAACTTAACTACATTCTAGAGAGAATATCCCCATGCTATCATGGAAGAGGCCACAGCTGTCCCTCAGCTTTGTCTCCTCTCGCCACTGAAGGTCCTACCCTCATGGGGAATCAGGGCACAATGACTAATGCCATGGGTTTCTGAGCTTGTGTTTGCCCTTCTTAAGCGTCAATATCTTCACAAGAAAAACTGGGAAAATTAGAAAGCCAATTTCAAAGACTCTAAGGATGAAAGAGAATTACCTACCATAGAACACTTTGCACTTTGACACATTTACACTGTGTTCTTATCATTCAGTTTTGAGAGTTATTTACCTTCTTGCTTCAGAGGGGTCTGTCTCCCTGACTGAGCATGAAGCAAACTCCAACATCATTGCAGGCTTTGAATCTAACTGGGAACAACAAAATTATGTAACCAGTGACAAAATGAAAAAGGTAAACAGGAACAGACCAAGGGTTCATCTCGAGAAACACTGGTAACTGTCAAAACAAATTCAATGCACAGGACAAAGATGAACAGGCTGTAATGGAAGAGGTTTCTACTCCAAAGTGCGAGGATACAGGAGGCTAAAGGACCCCCTGGGTTAACTTCTTTCAGGATCAGAGCATTTCGACACATTTGCTCCCATTGAGGGTTAACTCTGTCGCTTTCTCAAAGGAGTTGCTGTAAACTGGCTTCTAAGGGACTCTGTGTCACCTCTAGATATCCAGAATTTTACAAATTTCTATTATTCTCCTGACAATGGCTTGTCTAATTCTAGTTCACATTTATCCTTTTACTTTCCCTATGGTACCCATTCATGAGTTCGAGGAATGTGTGGATACACTTTCTGCCCTAGAAACATTTTACTATGTAACTAACATCCCTTAGACCCCAGTTTCATATAATGGCCGACGACTGAGCTTGAGGATTTTTAGAGTCTTTGCACAGAGCCAATGATTCATCTTGGGAACTCAAAGCTATTCTAGAAAAACCACAGGAATTAGTTACTTTCCTTGTTGCTGTGACAGACACCTGACCAAAAGCAATTAAGGAAGGAAGAGTTTGGCCCACAGTTTGAGGGGACATGTTCTATCATGGTAGGAAAGGCATGGGCCAAGATCAGGAGGCCAGCGCACCACATCGCTGGTGTGGGAGGTCCTCTGTCTATGTGTTCTTTTATTGGTTAATGAATAAAGAAACTGCTTTGGGCCTATAGCAGAGCTATAGGGGGACAGAGCTAGGTGGGGAAAACTAAACTGAATGTGGGAGAAATAAGGTCAGAGTCAGGGAGAAGCCATGTAGCCCTGCCAGAGACAGATGCCAGAACTTTTCCCAGTAAGCCACAGCCTCATGGTGATACATAGAATAATAAAAATGGGTTAAATTAAGATCTAAGAGTTAGCCAATAAGAAGCTAGAAATAATGGGACAAGCAGTGATTTAATTAATACAGTTTCTGTGTGGTTATTTTGAGTCTGAGCTGCTGAACAGCTAGGAACCAACAAGCAGTTCCTCTTCCAACAAATTGGCGCCAACATGGCCAACTAAAATCCAGTCAAAACCTGAGAGAGCTTGCAAAGAAATTCTAGACACTAAAAAACAAAGTTTTGCCACATTTTTCCCCCAATGGGATTTGCTTGCTGGCAGTATACTACAGCTCTTTTAAGAGAGTTTTTTCTGTCTCACTGGTAGCAGAAAAAAAAAGCCGCTCTGCTTTGAAATGCCAGCTTTCTAGGCTATGCTGCCAGTGTGACCTCTGGCTCTTTCAGAAGCCTGAGCATTTAAGCGGGGTTTGTGAACAGAGTGTTACAGCTTGCTTAATGGCAACATAGACCCACTCTATGCCTGAAAAAGGGGCTGTAAGCATCCCACTAAACAGACATCCTCTCTGCCATGTCGAACTGGGTGGAGCAAGCAGGCAGTGCTCTATTTCCCCTATCAGTGGTGCTGCTTAAGTTCATAAGAAGGGCTTAGCATTTTAGGAAGCACTTCTGGTCAGAAAATAATTATAGCTACACAATAAAGACAAATTCAGATAAAAAAAAGACCTATAAATGAGATACAGTGTGTTTTAAAAGTACGTAGGCTTAGGAGAGAGAAGAAAAAGAGTATAGAGAGTTATAAAAAGAAGTAAATGGTTTATAAAAATAAAACAAAGTTTTTAAAGAGACAGAGTACATACAGTCATAGATTATAAATATTAAAAAGTAATAGAGTAAGAAAAGCTATGTAAAGGTTGAGAATACACAGAGAGTCTGGATTATGTATGTTATTGTGTTTTCTTTGGATCTTTTGACTGCAGAAAGACATTTGATTCTAAGGATTGCTAAACTAAACCAACCTATATACTTTATAGGTATCTTAATTTCAAAATATGGATCTAAGGATATGGTGCTTTGGAAACGAGGTTCTTCTTTTGTTTCCAAAGAGGCTGAGAACCTGTGTATTCATTCCAGGTTAATGTGGTTTGATGCACCAAGACCCCCTGAAAGGTTGCTGAGAATACCCCCCAAAAAATTACTTTGCCCAACTGCTGACTGAGATGAACCTAGTATACAGGAAACACAAAGAAAGACCTGATTAACAGCACCCCCAATCAGCAGGAAGTAATCTAGAGAACAATGCCCAAATTCCTAAATATTGTTTATAAATGTTTGTTTACTTTTAAAGGGGGATATGCTACAGAGATTTGCATTGGTATGGATCTTGGTCTATTGATACAAATTTAAGGTCAATTTTTAAATGTTTATTTCTGCTCTTGATTAAGGTATTGTGACTGCATAGTTCATTTAAAAATGTAATGTATAATTAAGAAATATAGGTTAATAGTCATCTGTAATAGTCAAGCTTGTAGTCATGCTAGTTAGATTTTCTAGATGTACAGAGATGTATTTCAGATGGATAGACATTCTTCAAATCTTTCAAAGATTACAGAATATAGCATTAAAAATGTTTTAAGAATGTAGGAATTTTGTGACAATGAGACACATCTGCTCCTGGCAGCACCAATTACTTCAAGAGGAAGATGGACATCAAAGAGGCTCCTTTTAGAATTGCTTAGCCATTTAGACAAGAAACTTCTTTTTCCTAGACTTCTTGATGTACTGGACATGCAGGACCTGCAGAGAAATGAGTGCTGAACTTGCCTAAAGTTGAAATGATTCTTTGGGATTCCTACTTCATGAAAGAGCTTGCTAGACATTATGCAGGACACAGAAGAAAATGACTGATATAGGTGAAACTGTCTTTGAAGTTTCCTGCTTCCTGGAAAAGTCTGCTGGATACTATGGGCCTGTAGGCTGAAGATGGATGCCCCAATGGAACAAAGAACTTTGGGTGACTGTCCAGGCAGCGAGATGTCTCTGTCAATTCTAGAGTTTTGGAAGTTACTTACAATGCACCTCCTGTTTACTTAGGTAATACTATACCCTTCTGGAGTCTTTGATGGAGTTGAAGAGTAGATAGTAATAATATAGTTTTCCTTAGTTATGATAAGAGACAAAGTAGATATAAATATTGTAACTATAGTTCTTGCTTGATACCTGTTTTGTTATATGTAAGTTTACTATGTTAAAGTTAAAGCCTTCCTTTTTGTTTAAACAGAAAAGGGGAAATGGTGTGGGAGTTCCTTCTGTCTATGTGTTGCTTTTATTGGTTAATGAATAAAGGAACTGCTTTGGGCCTATTGTAGACCTATAGGGGACCAGAGCTAAGCAGGGAAAAGTAAATTAAATACTGGGAGAAAGAAGGTGGAGTCAGAAGAGAAGCCATGGAGTCACCACCAGAGACAGACATGCTGAAAGCTTGCTGGAAGGCCATAAGCCTCATGGCAAAATATAAAATAATGGAGATGGGCTAATCCTAGATGTAAGAGCTAGCTAGTAATATGCTTAAGTAATTGGCCAAGCAGTGACTTAATACAGTTTATGTGTTATTATTTTGGGGCTAAGCAGCCAGAAATGAACAAACACATTGCATCCATATTACAGAAGCCCAGAGTCAACAGGAACTGGGACTGAGCCATGGAGCTCAAGCCTGCTCCCAATGACTCACTTCTTCCAGTAAAGTCTCAAAAGTTCCATCACCTCTCCAAACATGCCCCTATGGAGGAGCTTGCATTTAAACTACATTTGGCTCATGGCCAGCTCATGATGCAAACTGCATTCTAATTTCCATAGACAACTATAACCCCAGCAATCTTCAAATGTTCAAAGTATGTTCTGAAACTCAAGGCAGTTTCTTAATTATCAGTATAATAATAACAATAATAATAATAATAATAATGTTATATACTTGTGACATGTTGTGATAAAAAAATTCCCATTCTAAAAGGAAGAATGAGCAACAACAAGAGATGATAAGACCAGATAAGACTGAACCTATCAGACCAAACGCCAGATCCTTATATAAGGCATTTAGGGCTAACGACAGAATTATCTTGGCCCCAAGAGGGCATAGATAGCACTGTCACTGCAGCAGTCAGACCTATTTCACAGCTGAAGTTTACCTCAGTATCCCCATGGTTCCAGTGTCTCCGACATCTTAGGGTCTCCCAGAACTCAGGCTTTACCTTACAGCTTCCGAAGATGAAGGGGCGTGGACCTGACCATGCATTAATTAGTCTCAATAACCATTAGGAAAGATTCATGAGTATCGCGTGGTCAATGCAGCCAAACTCTGCTGACAGGATGGATACTGGACCACTTGAACCACATGTGCAGCACCAACCATGTTTCTATAAGAACACTGCTCAGGAATATTTTTGCAGAAACAGGGAAGCCCTTTTGGCATTTTGTTGTTGTTTTTATTTTGTTTTGTTTTTCGAGACAGGGTTTCTCCGTAGCTTTGGAGCCTGTCCTGGAACTAGCTCTTGTAAACCAGGCTGGTCTCGAACTCACAGAGATCCGCCTACCTCTTCCTCTGGAGTGCAGGGATTAAAGGCGTGTGCCATCACCACTCGGCCATTTGGCATCCTTAGTTTAGTCTCTTTTCTTTGAAATATATGTGGCCTTTTCATGAGCTAGAAGATTTAATGGGAAAATTATTTTTTTTTTGAGTAGCTTTCCTATTATCCAAGTGCAGAGCAAGAGGTCCCTCTCTAACAGGTACAGCCTCCTTTTGAGCATGCATGTTTATGCCAGCTTTAAATTTGTTCAAGCTTTTTTTCCTTGACAACATGAAAAATTTTTAATATTTATTCTGCTCAGTTGTTGCTCTTTTTAGTATATACCTGAATAATAATGGTGAGCAGTAACCATTCCACAGCTTGAATGCTAGCTTGAAACTTCTCTACTAGAAACATAATCCATTTTTTTAAAAATTCAGTCTCATTTAGAATGCATCTGAATACATTTTTTAACTAGGGGAAAAACTGAGTGTCCTCCAATCTAGTTCCTAACAGAATCCTTGTTCTTCTCTGAATGTCACTCATGCAGCTTCTAAAGTCAGTATTTATGTTAGAATTTAGTTCCCAAATATTCATTAGAATGACACTTAAAGCCTTTTTAAAAAGTACTCAGGAGTTTTTCCTCATGCAAAGCTCTAAACTCTTCCAGATTCCTCTTGCACACTAGCTCCAAAGGCATATGAACTTCATGATTATGTTTATAACCCAACAACCCCACTTCTGGTACCAGTATTCTGTATTAGTTATTTCTCTCATTGTTGTGACAAAAAACCAGACTAGAAACCATTTCTGGAAGAAAGAGTTTGTGCTGGTTTAGAATCTGAAGGAATTTACTCATAGTGGGAAAGGCATGAAAATGGCAGCCATGGGACAATTGATCTCGTTGCACCCACAATCAAGAAGCAAGGTGAGAGTGAGCAGGAAGTGAGGCCATGACATGAAGCCCAAAGGTCCACCCTCAGTAATTCATTTCCTAAATGTTCCATAGCCTTCCCAAATAGCACCATCTAGAGATTAAGGATTTAAACATTTCAACTTATAGGGGATGTTTCACATTTGAACCACAGTATTGAATCTGGTACTCTACTTTTATCTATATTCTTTTCTGTATTATGAAATCTTCTTGATTAAAATTTTAGAATACACACAGGGAAATAAAAATTAAACAATCCTTGAATTTACAGATATATAAGGGCTCATTTCCTCAATATTTTCTTTCATAAGAATTTGAACCTTGGAATAGAATGCTGTGTAAAAGGTACCAATTTAGTAGGCACAGTTGCACACACCTATAATTCCAATACATAGAAATAAAGCTGGAAGACCACAAGTGTGAAGGAACATAGATGGTTCTACATTGGAAGTGTGAAGCCAGCCTGAGCAACTTAGCTCAGGGTGGAAACTGGTTATCTCTTGTGATCTTTAGCAAATTTCTCAACCTCTCTGGGTCTTAATCTCCTTTTCATACAGTAGCATGAAATATGGTCATATACAGTATCATTATGAACTTAAAGTATTACTCAATCTTGAGCCACTTGCCCAGTGTATGGCACAATATCCTTAATGATGAGAATAATCTTAAGAAATTGGATTGGTATTCTCACTAGACTGTGTGGCAACTAATATTCCTATTTGTGGAATTAATCATCAGAACAAATATTTTCTGAACCATTCATAACATACTATTGTCCGAACATGATTATTTAAACTTTGCAATTGCCCTGTGAATTAGTCATTATTGTGATCTCAGTATATGCATGTGAGAAAATTGATATCAATAAGTTTCCACACCTTAAAGAAGCAAGAACTGGAAGGAACTTTGAGATCAAATGGTTTTACTGCTGATCATGCCCTTAACTACATCTCCACATACCATGCTGTTCCTCCATGACTTCTCCTTATATGACAGAATCAATTGTAGAGATTGATCAATACATCAGTAACCATTTTCTGTTAAGTTATACACGTATTGTATTGCATTTTGCTTGGGTTCAAAATTTGGGGCTTAGCACATTTGTCAAACACATGCGTATTAGCCATGTGAGGAAGGTTTTCCTAAAACTCCATATTTATTTATTTTTAAAAATTCCAAGTAGTAAATGATACTTTACAGTGCCTACCCAAGATTGTTCTCATGAGCTAGACATAGAATTACAGCAATCTCAGCATGGTAGGTTGCTTTCTCTAATAGCTATACACTATGATCATATTCTAAATTGAGTCAATTCAGCAACCTAACCATTAAAATTGAGGTTCATATTTGCCAGATGTTGCTGTTGAAAACAGTGCCAATGGGAGTTTTGGAATAGCAGTTGATGAAGGTACTCTCGCCACTCAAGCATAGCAAGCATGGCTCTGGCAGGCCTTGCCCTTTGCCCCATTCCCTTTGCCCTGATAAAAGCCATTAGATTATAAGCTAGCCATCAATGTCTAGTCCTTTATTTTGCTTCTTCTTCCTTCTGAGGCTGACTACCAAACTCTAGCCATCAAAGTATTGAAGTGTAGGTATCAAAAGTCCCCTTTGGCTCACCTAATCAACATTCCCATTAAACACCGCATCCCAACATGGGATTTCCCCCTTTATATTTATAAACTGCCATTTTCCTAATAACCATGTCTGTCTCCTCTCTATCCTAAGCATTCCTTTGTGCCAGCCCTCCATCCTGGCTGACAAATATCCCTTCCCC
>PVIU01002921.1:152500-158233 GCA_004026605.1 Ondatra zibethicus
TGCCCTGCGGTGTTTGGAGCAAGGGAAAGATGCTCTCCCACCCTTGCCCCTGCCATGTGGTGGGCAAGGGAGCTGCCCACAAGGTGGATCCTGCACTTCACCTGGGCAGCACAGTAGAGCTGACCCTACTGATGGCGTGGGGTGAAATGGCCCCGAGAACTTGAGCATGGAAGATTTGACTCTGTCCCTCATCTGCCATATGGTGGTGTGTGCAGGGAAGAAATGCCCCCCCACCCCTCACCATCTATAACAAGTGGGAGAGCTGTCCCTGCCCCTCACCAGCTGCAGCACTCAGGAGAGTGACCGCCGGGCCAGACAGAAGAGCTGGTCCTGAAGGGACAGGTGTAGGAGCGTTGTCCCTGGGGGTATGGAAGTAGGAGAACAAGACCCGCCCCTTTCTCATCACTGCAAGGGGTGAACTAGCCAAGGCAGTGCTGGCGAGCTCACCATGATGGTGAAGACATGACGGTGGGGGGAAGAAGAGGGCTGGTGAACTGACCAACCCTGCAACCACCCAGGGCTGACTAGCCCTGTCTAGAACCAGGGTTATGAGTTGGCCCACCACAACATCCACCTAAGCCATGATCTACAGGAACACGTGAAGTTTAGTCCTGCAGAACCAAAGCTACAGGAGCTCTACAACACATGGCAACACAGGATAGCCAGGAGGAGTCCCAGTGAGGGCCCAGCATTGCTAGTGTAGTAGAAACCAGAGACCTGTGATCAGACCAATGACTCTGTGTACTTGCATATAAAGATATATGGATAAAAGAGTTTACTGCATGACTCACTATGTCATACTACTTTCCATGATGAGATTTCTTTCTTTCTTTTTCTTTGTTTCCTCTTAAATTTTATTTTATTTGGTGGGGGTGTTACAAAGGCAGAGGGCGGATACAAAGGGCAGGGGAAATGAATGGGATGGAGACGCATGGTGTGAAAGACACAAGGGATAAATAAAAAGAAAGTTTGAAAATTGCAGCTTTGAGAGAGAAATATCCTCGTTTGTGCTCCAGCTGCAAGCGGCCAAAGCTGCTTCAGAGTGAAGCTGTGTGTCTGGGAAGCTCGCCGTCCATCTTAGCCTCTCATAAACTTGTCTTCTATCTTAGCCTCTTGTTTGTATGGGATTTTTTTCTTGCCTGGTACAGTACTTGAAAGTTTCCTTATTGCTTCATTTCCCCCTAAAATGGGGCAGGGAGAATTAAAATTCTATTTATTTTTTGTGAATGAAAAATTGACTACCAACTGAGGAAACCCAGTCTTAACATGTTACTGTAATTATGAGTTTCATTTTAAGTCAGTTGGTTATTTTCCTTCCATTTTTTTTTAAAGATTTGAAATTCACCCTGAAGAAGGGGAAGTGGGCAAAGCCACATGAGTTAGGCAAAGACAGCTCACAGGGGCCAGGAGATTAAGTCAAACCCTAGGTGTATACGTCTGAAAAAGAAGAAAGTTAAGTCCCATTTTTACAAATTTCTTGCAATTTGGAAAGGGTTTTTGTTTCTAAAATTGTTTTTAAATAAGAGTACTAAGGAAATTCAAAAATATATGGTACAGGCCAGTGGATCACATCCAGACATTTAGGAAATATCAAAAGCAAATGCGTGATGCAGCCTAGAGAGCCCACAGGAGCTTGTGTCGCATGTGAATCCCTTCTCTGGGTAACAGGTCAGTGTCTGCAACACCAAAGGCCTGAAGTTTAAAATGAGAAAAAAATACATACAAATAACGTTATATGGACTAAGAAGATTATATTTTAGAATAGATAAATGTGTACACACACAGATGCACATCATAACAATTAGATAAACGTGTACACACACAGATGCACATCATAACAATTAGATAAATGTGTACACACACACACAGATGCACATCATAACAATTAGTGAGGATAGAAACTGAGCTCGAAGGGGAGTGGGGAGGGAGGAAAAGGAGGGAAAGATGTAATTTAGTCACAATCTCAGAAATAATAAAAAAAATATTAAAAACTATAAAGAGAGCAATCTGGTATGATTGCTGACATAATGACTCTCGGGGTGGCAGTGTCCTAGCTCTTCCAGCCTCCTCATTACTTACCATTACATAGAAGACAATAGGATTGGATTGTTCTATAGTAGACCTTCTCCACATGCAAAGACACCTAAGAGGTAACCACATCCAGTGGTATTCAGAATCTCAGTCTTAATTGTTTGTTTAGGAACAATATAAACAAACATTTCATTATAGGTCTTTCCATTTTATTCTGAAATAGCCATTTTACTTCCCTAGGCCCACTCTTGCCCCGTGAATTCTGTTTTAATTTTGTAATTGTTTTCTTATTCTCAAGTAAAGTGGTAGCCAATAATATATTCAGGATTTGCTAACAGTATTGCTATAGAAAGGAAGATTTAATCTGTTGCTTAAATTTTTTGTATACACGCACACACATGCATGCCTAAGTATACACACTCACACACATACATATGCACACACACACACACACACACACACACTTTTTACTAAGCAATCTGAAACTTTGAAGTTCTTAGGTTCCAATGTAGGATCAAAATGCACATCCTTTCTCTTGTGTATTAGAAAACAAGCTGTCACTATGAAGCTTCTGATGGTGCTTCGGAGTTTGTATCTAAACAGTAACTTACTGTACTACACTGTCCACATGTCTAAGAGGATAACTTGCCAGTATCAATTGAACCTTAGGACACGACCTCAGACACCTCCAGGCTCTCCATGGTGACGTGTAACTGTTCTCTGTGGCAACATCATGCAGTTGGACAGCTGTATTTTACAAAAAATAAATTTTGAATATTCTTCTCCTTGGCCTTTTATATTTATTCCCAAGTGGATTGTCAAGTATACATTGAACTTTGGTTAAAAAAAATACCCACAGGGATCTACTTATAACTATAATATGAATTTTTTAAAAACTCATTCTAAAAATGTATTAATTTCTAAATAATTTTAATGTTTTGTATGAAAATTTAATTGACAAGTTCTGCTCTTTTCTAATGATTCCAATATAGCTCAGGTGTGGAACACACAGTGTAGTCCAAGCTTGGCTTGAACTTGAGAGCCTCCTGCCTCAGCCTTTTGCGTGGCTGACTCATATGTGTGCTCTGCTGTATTCAGATCCAAATTTGTCTTTAAATGGTTAATATTTTCTTGAAATTCCTCTTCAAATGGCTATTGTTTTAGTGTCAAATTACATTAAATTATGAAGCATTCTTTAAATAATGAACTTTTCCCTACAAACCACTCTTCTATAAGAGATTCTAGCATGGCAGGCCCAGCAGCCCACCAGCAGGTCAGATATCCACCCTCAGGCTGCACCACCACAGCCAGCACCCACTGGACTCTCTCCCCAAAGACCCACTCTGCTGCCCAACCCCACCCTTCTCATCATCCTTCCTGTGTCCTGCCTTCCCTGCAAATGGAAGAGAGAATCTCAGATACTACCACTACAACCACCAAAACCAAAAAATAACAGAACTCAACAATCACTGATCACTAATATCTCTTGATATCAATGGACTTAACCAGACTCCATAGTCACAGACAGAATTCACACCAGTTGGAAGGATAGGCACAGGTACAGCTCACACCAGCCAGAAGAACAGGAGGATACACTAGGGAACCCAAACCCCCACAAACTTACAGAACGCCCATAAACTCATGGAAATGCAACAACTCCCAAATGAGCTACCACTGGGACAAGGAAGAAATTAAAGACTTTCTAGAAATCAAGGGAACAAATACACCACATACTCAAACTTATGGGACACTATGAAAGGAGTGCTAAGGGGAAAGTTCATAGCATGAAGTGACTACATAGAGAAGTTGGAGAAATCTCACACTAGTCACTTAACAGCACATCTGAAAGCTCGAGAACAAAAAGAAGCCAACTCCCTCAGGCAGCAAATAATCAAACTTGTGCCTGAAATCAATAAAATGAAAACAAAGAGAACAATATAAAGAATCAATGAAACGAAGAGTTGGTTTTTTGAGAAAATCAACAAGATAGTCAAACCCTTATCTAAACTAACTAAAAGGCAGAGAAGAATATCCAAATTAACAAAATCAGAAATGAAAAAGGGGATATAGCAATAAACATTGAGGAAATCCAGAGAATCATTAGGTCATATTTCAAAAATGTATACTCCACAAAATTGGAAGATCTAAAAGAAACGGAAAATTTTCTTGATAGGTACTACATACCAAAATTAAATCAAGACTAGAAAACCATTTAAATGGACCTATAACTGTTAAGGAGCTAGAAGCAGACATTAAAAACCCCCCAACCAAAAGAAGCTCAGGACCAAATGGTCTCAGCACAGAATTCTATCAGAATTTCAAAGAAGAGCTAATATGAGTACTCCTCAAATTGTTCCACATAGAAACAGAAAGAACACTGCCAAACTCTTTTTTATGAGGCTACACTTACCCTAATACCTAAACCACACAAAGATGCAACAAAGAAATGCAAAAATATTCAATAAAATACTGGCAAAATGAATCCAAGAACATCAAGAAATCACTCACCATGATCAAGTCGGTTTCATCCTAGCGATGCAGGGGTGGTTCAGCATATGAAAATTTGTCAATGTAATTTATCATATAAACAAACTGAAAGAAAACAACACATGATCATCTCATTAGATGCTGAAAAAGCCTTTGATAAAATCCAATACTTCTTCATGATAAACGTCTTGGAAAGATCATGAATAGAAGGAACATATCTAAACATAATAAAAGCAATATACAGCAAGTCAACAACTAAAATCAAATTAAATGGAGAGAAACCAAAAGCAATTCCACTAAAATCAGGAACAAGACAAGGCTGTTCACTCTCCCAATATCTATTCAACATAGTTCTTTAAGTTCTAGCTAAAGCAATAAGAGAACAAGAATAAAAGATCAAGGGGATGTAAGCTGGAAAGGAAGCAGTCAAACTTTCACTATTAGCAGATGATATGATAGTGTACATAAGTGACTCCAAAAATTCTACCAGGGAACTCCACAGCTGATAAACACCTTCAGTGATGTGACTGAATACAAGATAAACTCAAAAGAATTAGTAGCCCTCCTATATACAAATGATTAAAGGGCTGAGAAAGAGTTGGGGAAAATACACTTTATAATAGCCACAAATAATATAAAGTATCTTTGGGTAACTCTAACCAAACATGTGAAAATCCTGTATGATAAGAACTTAAAGTCCTTGACGAAAGAAACTGAAGAAGATATCAGAAAATGGAAAGATCTCCCATGTTCATGGATAGGTAGGATTAACATAGTAAAAATGGCAATCTTACCAAGAGCAATCTTGCAGATTCATTGCAATCCCCGTTGAAATTCCAACACAATTCTTCACAGACCTAGAAAGAACAATACTCAATTTCAACTTTTTTGGAAAATAAAAAACCCATGATAGCTAAAACAATTCTGTGCAATGAAGGAACTTTCAGAGCTATCACCATCTAAAACAATTCTGTGCAATAAAAGAACTTTCAGAGCTATCACCATCTAAAACAATTCTGTGCAATAAAGGAACTTTCAGAGCTATCACCATCTAAAACAATTCTGTGCAATAAAGGAACTTTCAGAGCTATCACCATCTAAAACAATTCTGTGCAATAAAGGAACTTTCAGAGCTATCACCATCTAAAACAATTCTGTGCAATAAAGGAGCTTTCAGAGCTATCACCATCTAAAACAATTCTGTGCAATAAAGGA